>VXBH01006703.1:175792-204178 GCA_013400035.1 Rynchops niger
CTGCTTCGACTTCGGCCAGTGCCGGAAAAACGGCTTCAAGGTGTACGTGTACCCGCAGCAGAAGGGGGAGAAGATCGCCGAGAGCTACCAGAACGTCCTGGCCGCCATCGAGGGCTCCCGCTTCTACACCTCCGATCCCGGGCAGGCCTGCCTCTTCGTCCTCAGCCTGGACACGCTGGACCGGGACCAGCTCTCCCCCCAGTATGTGCACAACCTCCGCTCCAAGGTGCAGAGCCTCCACCTATGGAACAACGGCAGAAACCACCTGATTTTTAATTTATACTCCGGCACCTGGCCCGACTACACTGAGGATGTGGGGTTTGACATCGGCCAGGCCATGCTGGCCAAAGCCAGCATCAGTACTGAAAACTTCAGACCCAACTTTGACGTTTCTATCCCGCTCTTTTCTAAGGATCATCCTAGGACAGGAGGGGAGAAGGGATTTTTGAGGTTTAACACCATCCCTCCTCTCAGGAAGTACATGTTGGTATTCAAGGGGAAAAGGTACCTGACGGGGATAGGGTCAGACACCAGGAATGCCTTATATCACGTCCATAACGGAGAGGATGTTGTCCTCCTGACCACCTGCAAGCATGGCAAAGACTGGCAAAAGCACAAGGATTCGCGTTGCGATCGAGACAACGCCGAATATGAAAAGTAAGTGAGTGGTGTCCTTTCCCTGTCCACGCGTCCCCAGGGGCACACCGGCATGCCCCAGCTGCTGGGCAGATGTGGGCAAATATGTGCCGAGGCGCTGATGGCTGCTCGACGGCCGGAGAGAAATTGCGATCTCTCCTTTGGGTGGGTCAGTCGCTCCTCCTGTCCCCGGTGAGGCTGCCGGCTGGCTCTGTGCTGCTTTGGCCAGGGGAGATGGCAAGGAGGTGTCCCCGCAGCCCTGGGGACTGATGACCTGTATCCGCAGCCCTTTGGCTCCGCAAACCGGCCAGCGGCAAAGATGCTGCCAGAGGATGCTCTGGCATCTGGCACTGCCCTTCGCCTCCCCACGGTGCCTTGTAGGGTCGATGCCCCATGCCCTCCCTGCCCCAAGACAAAGTTTGTGCCAGTCCTCATTCCCCTTCGGTGCACGCATGAGCCCAGCTCCTGCAGTGGGTTGGTTGCTGAGGGTGATTGCTGGGATGCTTTCTCCAAAAAGCACTGCCCGGCGTCTGGCCAGTGTCTGTGTATCTCCACAGGCGAGGCAGTAACTTGCCCCGCTGTCTTTTTCCTCTCTCTTCAAACCAGCACAGCATCAGTAAAGAAAGGAGGAAAAAGAAAGGCTGGCTGTGTTCACGTCCTGTGTCTGAGTTTCTGATTTTTACGTGTGAGAGGGATACACCGGTGGTGCGGGCAGAGCGTGTGTTTTCTGTGAATGCTTGGTTTGTTGGCTTTCCCCGGTTTTTATCTGTTGGTAATGTCACTGTGTAGCCCGGTTTTGTGTCGCTGTGGTGCTACCCTTGTCTTACAGTCTGCATTTCAGGTTTGTATATATAGCTGCCGGGAAAATCGCTTCCTGGGAACTGCCTCCAGGACTGCGATGCTGACTAAGCCGTTTGCAACTGATTAGTTCATTTAAATGCCGACCACCGCTACGTTGGCTGCAGAGTAGATGTGTATGTGTGAAGTTTTTCGCATGAGAATGTTTCCCATGTAGCAGGAGTTAGATGCTGAATTAAAACAGACCAGCCGTGTAGCGCTGAGTAGCGCACGGTGGAGCTGCACCGAGAGCTGCCAATGGCTGGAGGGGTTTGCGAAGCACCGAGGAACATGAGTGGAAAAATACTCCTGGAGAGCAGTCGGGAAGGACCTACGGCGGCATTAAGGCTGATTGAAATTTCCAGCTAGCTGCCTGTTTCTCCACCGAAACTCTCCACAGGGGATTGGGAGAGACGGGGAAGGTTGGCACCGCAGCGCCGGGAAGCCTGTGTGTGCCTGGGTGAACTCTGCTCACCCTCCAGTTACTGTAAATCCGCTGTAGAGGGGGAGGAAACAGCAGTGCAAATACTTGGTGGACTTTTAAATCCCATTCACTTTCAGAAAACTGATGGGCGAATGGTGAAATGATGCGCATGTGGAAGCGATACAGCGGCAGTACCGAGTCATCAGTAGAGATACTAAGCTCATGTTATTTGTGACCTGGGGGTCCCTTTGGCTTGTGACCTCCTTTTTAGGGAATATTTTTGGGAGGAGGGAAGAAGGGATACCTGACAATTGTAGCCTTGTGGGCTGTGCTGGTTTTTGGCATAGATCTCGGCAATTGGAGCAAATTTATAGATAGGTAAAGTCCTGGTTATTTACTGCCTTCTACAGCATGTGTGCTGCTGAGATGTCATGAAAACAAACAAACTCTCCTGTGGTTTGACGTGAGTAGGGGCATATTCACTTTTTTTACAGCTATGCCATTTGTTGTAATTAAAGATAGACCTCTCCCCAGAAGTTCTGCCCCTACTAATGTGTCTTTGCTACTTATTTTGTAGCGACGGGTGTACATAGCAACCCTCAGGGGATATGGAAGTGTGAACCCAACTGGTATACAAAAACCATACTTGCTGCTAAGATGCAGCCGTGTTTGGAGTGGGGTATGGGGACTTAAATATTTGTTGCCACACTGCTGTTAAAGACAGGAAGTAAAAAAAAAAAGAAAAGATCATTACAAGAAAATAAGATTACTCCAAGAATCAAGGCTGAGTCTGTGGTTGGGCCACTGAGATGAACAGGCTCGCTCTGGTGAGCAATGGCAAATGCTGAAGCTCTTTAGCCCGGCGTCTTACCAGAGCGAGCGCACCTGCCTGAGCCTGCTCTGCCCCTCCGCACACCCGCTTCGGTGCCGATTCGCAGCAAAGTATGCCATCTGCTGATCTCCCAGCACGGCGTCCTGCGGTGGCCTGCATTCTCTGCCTCTCCCTGACAAATGTGGACCACGCCTGGTGCTCCGCTTCCCTTATAAAATCTGACAAGGTCACATCCCCAGGGAACCGTAACCGCGGTCCGACGGTTGAAATGCTTCTCTGTCAGTGCGTAACCCAGGTGTGAAAGCTGTAGGAGGGACTCTATCTGATCACGAATGAGTCTGTAGTGCTTGGGAAAGAAATGTCTCTGAATACAATTGCGCCTTGAAAACTGCACACAGAGCTGCTCTTGTGGAGCTTTTGGGGCTTGGATTTAACAATGCGTCCTCAAGGTTGTAATCAAAAAGGAGAAAAATGCATTCTCCAAGATACGTGTATTTGCGTATCCATATAGAGTTGATAAAGTCACATATCATGCTCTTCTGTGCTGGTTTTCCCATCCTCTGCTGTGCCGCTTACGCTGTTTCACCTGGTGTGAAAGGCAGGGGTGTGGGTGCCCTGGCCGTGGAGAGCTGACCTCGAGGCACCGGTCCTTGCCAGGGCGAAATACGAGCTATTTGCTCTAGATGAGGCCTTGCCAAGCCAGGTGCATTAGGTGGACAGATTTTAAAACATGGTAATCTCATGTCAACAGGACAGTAGTGTTATGTTGTGTTACGCTTGGTGCCAGTGCACACCGCAAGTTAAGTTGTGATGGGGTTTCATCCACGGTGCGACATTCAGTGTGGGGTTTGAACCAGGTCCGCCTGTCCACAGGATGCGTTGTTTCCTCTCTAGGAGACTGAAAAAGCCAAGAAAGGTGACTTTGTGACCTGTGGAAAAGGCATAGAGTGTATTATTTAACTTGGAGGAAGGGGGGAAGGGCATGTGCGTATTTGACTGTATCCCTGAATTGTATTGAAAGATCCATCTCTATGTTACAGCTAATTAATTTGCATCCCAGTTACGCATCTCAGCAGATAAAGCTGATGCAGACTAAAATGAATTGCATTATCATGATTGGGCTACTAGCAAACAGCATATAAAGGAAAACAAAGAAAAACTCTATGGTGCATTTGACCGTCCAAGTTGGCCATTGTCACCCAGTGCTGGGGCAGCTGGGCTTTCTGAATTCCTCCACGGTAAGATTTCAGCATCAAGCTTTCTGTTTCACAAAGGGTTAAGTGAATAAACAGTGCTGCTGCTGAAGTTTGAAGACAGCCTCTTAAATATTTAATGACAGTCTAAATATATACATATGTACAATGTGTTTTAAACAAAGGCAGAATTCATGTACAGGCTTAACTGGTTCCAAATAATTACTTTTTGGAAGGTAATATAAATGACTAGGGATACTGAAAGAAATGGACGAATGCAATGTTCTAGTAGAGCCAGATGAAGAAAAGAGATTTGCACCAAAATGGGGATCTTTCTAGGAAAGTAAATAATGTTGTCTGTGGTGTATCCCCTGATCTGCAACAGCCCTGCCCTTGGAATATGGGGAGAGTGATGGTATCCAAAACCATCAGGTCTTGTCAAATGCTCATTCAAGGAGGCTTTTTGCTCGTATCTGTGCCAGGTAGCCGAAGTTAATGATGGTAATGAAACAGAGGAGTAAAACAAATGAACAGGGTTGAATTGAGTAGGATGGAGGAGGAGAAGTGAGCAAGAAATGTGCTTTTTGGAGAAACGTGAACTTATGGTGGAGGACAACTAGTGTAGGGAGGTGTTCTTTATAGACTTAAGTTTTTTGGCTCGTCAGTGCTCAGAAAGCCTGCGTGATCGAGACTGAACCGAGAAAGGCAGGCAGAACACGCAGGACCTCACGAGGTGGGACTAGTTCTGGAAGAGGAGGTTGGAGCGTGGGGCTGAGGAGGAGCCTGCGGAAGGAGCTGCGCACCGATCTACGTGGGGCTGCCGGGTGCTGGCAGGAGAGGGAGAGAGCAGCAGCACATCAGGTGCTTACGCCTATGAGACATCTCTGCAGGGCACACGACAGCATTGAGCAGGTGAAAATACCCAGCCGAACATTTTCATTGATCTTTGCTGGGTCTACCTGGTGTGCACTGTACTGGGGGAACATGTGTCAATCACAGCTGAACCTCCTACCGGTGAAAATGCTGTCCTGAGCAAAGGTTACAGTCGTGCAATAAGCACAGAATGGTAAAAAAAGCAACTTTTAGTTTTGCTTCCTTCCCATTATAAAATACACATATATAAAAAAAGAAGCGGTAGGTAGTGGTAGTCACTAGGAATGACTTTGCCGCTCACAAGACTGGCACGAAAATGTGAAGTAAGGCTTAGACATGCCCGTCCAACATGTGGTGATAATCTAGGCGCTGCATACACATGTGTGTGCATGTTTTAAACAAAGCTGAAATTCTGGTATTTTCAACGTACTGAGCTGCAGTGTATTGTATTAAAATACAAATGTAATTGCCACACTTAATCACTTACTGGATTATTTTCTGAAAAATATTTTAAAGCCTTCACAAGTCAGCTCCTTTGCAGCTGTTTGGGCCATGGCTGAGAAATGCCCCAGGTTCAGGGTGCCTGTTGTCCGGGACATCTGAAGTGAGATGGGAACCAGCCCGTGCATCTTGTATATCACCAGGCTGCTTCGGGAGCTTGGATGAAACTCAAGAACTACTGAGAGAGCTTGGGCATTTTCCCAGAGTATCTTGGCTCCTGCAGAGACCTATCCCCACCAGACCGCTTTTTTTTATTTTAATATCAATTTTCAAGAAACTGGAAATGTGCCTGGTTTACAATGTGCTTATTCCAAAATGCAGCAAGCAGGTAAATAACAAAGCTTTCACGTACATCTGAGAAATATGGCATTTGCTCTAGCATGTTCCTCCGGCTCTCTCTGTGTGTTGCGAAGTGTCCTTATGTGCCTTTTAAATGATGATTTATTGCAAGTAGTGCCCTAGAAGGGGGTAGGGGCTCCCACCTGGGAGGCTCTGGGCTGATGCCCTGGCAGGAGCTGGGAGCAAAAGGAGCATCCCTGCATTAGCGGCCTGTGGTTGCGATCCTCAGCCTGGCTGTTTGCACCAGGCTCTTCCCTTTTGGAAAAGGGGTGAAGGAGGGTGGATGCCTGGGCACAAGCACGTTTCCCCGTGCCAGCGGTGCTGAGCGCCGCAGCGTGTGTGGCCGGGTGTGTGGGGTCAGGCACTGGCAGAGGAGCCCGCCCTGCCCGCCGGCATTAAACCAGGCGCCCTTCTAACCTCAAGTAATTAAGTTTTCTTGTGGGGCGAGTTATTATTATAATTGCTTGCCCCAGGCTTTTCTGCGTCTTTCTGTGAAGCATCTCATATGAGGCTCTGTGGTGACAAACCATTGCAGTAGATGGCTGATCTGGTCCGGAGCAGGCGTTTTCTGTATGCAGAAACATAGGTGAACACTGCTTTCACGACCGGAGGGGCTCTGCTTTTATTTTTCCTGCCTAGGAAAATTGTTCTAGGATAATTTATTGACAAATAAAGAAGTGCTTGGCAATGGAACAGAACTCAAACCAAAAAATGATCCGAGTCATCATTTTAATTTTCAGCATAATTAATCATGAAACTGGGGGTTTGAAGGGTTTCTTGAAGCCAGATCAGAACTGAGCTAAAAGTAATGTTTCCAGCTGCCTGTTTGGGCAAGGTGAAGCCCTGCCGTGTCCTCAGCGAGGTGCCCTCAGCAAGAAGGTGCTGCAGAGTGTCCCGCGGTGCCCCCACCTGGGGGACCTGGCGGGGAGTTTCACAGGGCAAACCCCGACTTGTGCCGGACTTTTTGTACCAGGCTAAGGTGAGCTTTACTAAAACTGCTCCTAAAGGAGAGGAATGGCCAAATTTAGGGTTTTCCTTGTGTGCTGCTGCCTGCTGCTCCCTGCTCCATTGGGGGTGTTCCCAGCCATGGACCCCTTTGCATCTGGGCAGTGGTGCATCTCCCTGAGAGGATGGGATTGCACGAGAGGAGTTTCAGCTCAAGGCAGACCCGAGCGAAAAAGGCTACTGGTTTGACTGCTGGAAATAATCCTTTTGCCCTATATACAGCCCAGGAACAGCGCACTGGAAAGTAAACCGGCATCTGCTTGCGGGAGAGGGAGGTAAATGAAACTGGTCAGCACAAAGCACTTATTTACTCAACAGATGTGAGTCAAGAGAACGTGCTGTAATCTGATGATTTCTGGAGTATTATCTGTGATTGTTTTCCCTTTCTCTCTGCAGGGTTTCTTTCAGAAAATCCACAGAGTTTTGTGGTCTTGGGTAAATAAACCGTTTTGCTAACCAGGGAAAAATAATCGGTAGGTACATAGATAACTGTTTGGCCTGTGAAGGGAGTTAAATGCTGTGCTCTGTACTGCTAGGGTGACTGACTTCTCAAGGACCTGGCTATATTGAGAGGATGATGCAAGATATATACTCCTCTCCCATGTTGTATGGAGATTATTTCAGCACTTGGGAATGTGTGAGTATAACTTCAGGTTATATTTAAGGTTCTGCAGCTTTGCCAAGTATTTTGGGACATACAGGTTTCAAAACTTTCTCGTGGTTTACACTGAGCAGTAGATTTCTTCCTCCTCCTTGTGTTCATCCAGCTATGCTGTGCCTTTACATAAAGCTTTGTGTTGCTCTTTCTTAATCCAAATTTCAGGAGGAAACAGGACGTACATCATCACTGTCTCGCCCTGAATTAAAGAGCCTCCTCAGTCAACTGGAGGAAGCATCGATGCTACGCGGTGCTGACGATAACTCATCCCCATCGACGTCTCTGAAGCAGGCAGGGAGGGAGCTGGGGCAGGAGGGGGCTGTGGCACCGGACGTGCCGGGAGAGTGAGGGTCCAGTCCAGAGAGCGGCGGGAGTCATTATTTCTTCCACTTGCGGAGCAATTTATCCTTTATAACAGTTGACACCCATGCACTGGAAGAAACAGAGGGGCATGCTTAGAGCAGTCTCTGTCCTGGTGTACCAGCGCGGGTGCCATGGGGCTGGTTCAGAGGCAGAGAAATCAGCACGCTGACGGAGAAACTGGTTTAAGGAGTGAATTCCAAATGAGAACAAAAGAGAGGAGATTTGTTTCACATGAGGAAAGGGAAGTAATGCTTTGAGAAATAAAGGTCCTATCTCAGCAAACTGTTGTGCCTAATTGCTTTGCAGAGAAGGAACCGGTGTGGGTGCCGCCTGTCTGATGGCTTTCCAAATGTGATCTGACTTCCTAAAATGTTACCGTTTCTTGGAATAAGAAAAGATAACTTTAAGCCAGTCAAGGGTGTTAGGCCTCCTCATAACAAGAGGGAGAAGATGCTTTTTTTCTTTAAATATATTATGTTTTCGCTGGATTTAACCTCATTTTTTTGGGTGGTGTAGTGCTGTCTCCTCGGCAAGGATGCAGGTGGGGCACTAAGCGAGTATTCCCTGAAAGATGCTAGAGTTGCGGTGTTTTATGTCGGCTAAGTCAGGCTCCCATTTCATATTCTAGTAAGACAGACTTCTCCACGTTCCTGCAGTCCCTGGGTGAAGTGTGGTGCTGGCAGGGCTGTGGCACTCGTGGTCTTGGGGCTGCAGTAGGATGGCCAGGATTGCCACTGGCCACCGTGGTTAAGTTTCCGTATGCCTTTAAAATGGGGAAGAATGCTTTGCTTTCCCAAAGTGTTTTTGGGGTCTACTTTATTGCTTTATAACGTTTCTTAGAGAAAGTGCTATGTGAAACTGATACGTTATTCGTCAGTGTTTTCTGTATTCCCTTCTCGGGAAGCATCAGTAAGTATAGGTCTAAATTGTGACTTTCCGATAAAAGGTGGTAGTTGTCAACAGAAGCAGCATAAAGCAGCTGTTTGTGTGTATGGGCGGAAATCCCTGCAAAAACTTTTTGGGTGTTTTGACACTCTTCCTAGGTCAGGATACACGGTCATGCTTTTTATCATGAGCGTTTTAACTTTCCTTGCTTCACTCAGGTGCTCCCAAAGGCCACTGCTTTTCCAGGCTCTGAAGCACTGCTGTTTCTGATCACTCCTCGAAGGCCTCCCGTGGTACAGTTAGCAAATTCAGTAAAGCTCTTCTGCCTTAAGTTGACTTTTTTTCCCTGTGATGGTTTCTCGTCCAGAAATACATGAAAACGAAATAATTCCCGGGTTCCGAAGTGAATTTCCCGTTGGTTCACTTTTTTCCCTCTAATATGCTCTTTGTGTTTGTGAATGAAACAGAATTAGGGCTAATTTCGTTGATTGGCTGCAAAACAAAAGTATTCAGTGCTAAGAATGGGGAATGAGAAGGCCTTTCTGAAATGTTAGTTCTTTGCATAATTGTAATAGATTATAATTATATAGTCGAGTGTTTAGCAGTGGATTTGCTGTAAACACGGTCATGGGGAATGTCTCGTTGCTCACTTGTGTCAGTTTGAGCCCCAGTGCAGTCCCGTCGATGGCAGTACAGGCATCTCTAATGACATTTTCTCTTTGAGCAGGATGTCGTGTTATAGAAAATGCTATCTCCAGTTCCCCTCCGAGCCCCTCCCACAAAATTACCGCCAGTCGATATGGCCATGTCAGACCGTTGACACAAATCAATAAGATCAATCATTCTTCAGCTCCTAAACAAAATTGAGAGCGTGATGCTGACGGGCTGCACGAAGTAATACTGGCAGCGATTCCTAAATGGAAAATGCATACATAACATTAGCAAAGTGTACGTGGGGGGCCCTGTCCAATTAATAATTAGTTCTCCAAGGATGTAAAAAGGAGGATAGTATAAATCATTTCCTACAACTGCAGTGTGCGTTATGACCCCTACAGCCCTCAGGCCGATGGAGAACATCGCCTGCCCAACAGCGGTGGCCGGAGAGGGGCGAGTGTGGCAGAGTTTGGTTAGGAAACCTGATTTTCTTCATTCTCTAGTAGATCTCAACTTCTTCTGATGCTGTTTTTTTGCCCCATGAATAACTGCAGACGTTTTATCTCAATGCTGGAATTCCTGGTGGAATTCAGGTAGTTCAGGGTGTAACTTCTAGAAAGCCCATCAAAATTGTAGTTGTTGCAGTCTGCAAGAATGAAATCAGAGGCTGCTTCTAAAAATCAGAACCTTTGTCTGAAGGGAAGACAAGTCTTTGTTTATAATGTCTGAATTTATATCTCTGAAGGCTTGTTTGGGTGTGTCTGCTTATAGACTCAGCTGCTTCAGGAAGATAAACACATAAATGTTTCATCTCCTCGATTTGCCATGAACCATTGTGTTGCGTGCTAGCAGATTTTTCTTCTAATTAATTATAATTTATCTAATCCTAATGGGAAACATAATTATAGGATTTATTTTTTAATACTGTGATTTCAGAATTACTTTATAAAGAAGAGTAACGTTTCCCCCTTAAGGGCTGTTTAAAAATGAACAAACAAAATAAAAAAACAAAGTACACTTTGCTAAAAGTAATAAATCTTAGACAAGAAGCAAAAAAAAAAAAAAAAGCATCTGATATGTTGGAGCTGCAATAAAGCTGAAAATTAATGATCAGTAAGTTGGTGCTGCGAGAGAGTGAATGCATTATGGATTTGCGGAGACGCCTATAGCTTATTAAATGTCAGCGAATTTTAGCAGAAGCAGTAGAAAACCCTGATCAGAAAATATAAAACAGTGCACCCTGCAGCTGGAAGATCCAGTGCCACAAAGGATGTGGGAACCATGTGTACGGTTGAAACATAAGAGTGCTTTGCAAGATCAAGCTCTGAAATGGCATGCTAAACTCCTTTAGTTTCTGATCGGAGGATTTACGCGTTTCAGTAAGGCATGACTGTACTCTCCGTGAGGGATTTATTGTACTGTAAAACCTTTGCACGAGAAGGTATGTGTATGACTGTTTAAAATAATTTAAAACAAATAGCATCCCTTCACCCTCCCACTCCGTCTCACGCTTTTTTCCCCTAAACCCGAAAGGTAAGGCTACTACTTGAATTGTAATGGAATAATATATCAAGTGAGTGATCACATCAGGCATGGACACTTACCAAATCACAGTGAGATAACTGTGAATAACTCTCTAGTTTCAACAATTTGCATGGCCATTAACAATTGATAGGTTTCCCTTAGAACCGCATTATCTATGGCAGCGGGATCTATTCCCGCACACTGCTCCTGCATACTAAGTGCCAGAGGAATTCTCAAAAGTGAGGGTAATAAAAAAATCTGATAGCAGCAAGGTGAATGAAGCAGGTAGGAATTTCAAGGCGATGTTTTTTGAAGGTGGGGAAATACTTCAGGCGATTGTGCATTTTCATATCTGTTCTTCCCCCTCTTCCCTGCCTATTTTTTTAATTACGGTTCTGCAAGTTTTAATTCAAGCTGGTGTTGGGTTTCCCTTCACTGCTTGGTGTCGTCTCTGGTTTGATGGTTGGTCTGGCATGTGGATAAGATGAATCAAGATTTTAAAATGTTTTGTTTTAGTTTTGCATTGGACACGTGTCTCGAGGGGTTTTTATGCATATTCGGCAAAAGATAAAACCGCTGCTAAATTTAGCAGTCCTAGATTGCTGGGTGGCTCTTTTACATGAGTGATTTCGAGGAGGTGTCAAAGATGTGCCTTCCCAATGAGAATCATGCCACCATTTTAATACACACGCGACACATCCCTTGTTTCTAGCGCTTTCATCTAGCTGACGACATGTCGGATCTTTCCAGATTCTCCCATCAAGTTGACTTTCCAGCCACAAATCTCTTTTCTCTCCTTATTTCTCTTTCTCGCCCTCTTCCCTCTCCCCCTTTCTTTTCTTGGTGCTGTTGTGGTGAGATTAAAGCGACGGAGGGAAGCAGTGGTGGGGAAAGCTCGGATAATCAAAGCGAGCGAGCGGCTGGAGCTCTCTGAAGGCGGTGGGTGACATATCAAAGCCAGTGGGTATGGGCGCTTGCTGCTCTTGCCTCACCTTGTAAATGACCCCGCTGCCATAAACAGAGTTCCTGGGGTTAATTTGTGAGCTCACACATACACAAATGTGATTGCTTTTCTACGCCCTTCACAAAATTTAATTGCAGAGAACAGTACTAAAATCTTAGCTTTGTTCCTTGGAAGATGGCTGATGTAGACGTGGCATGTTAGGAAATAAGTACCTGAGTTATTGATGGCAGGAGGCGGTCCTTCACCTTCAGGTAAGAACAATCCATCACCTTATTGCCCGTCTGCCCGTAAGTGCTGTTTCTGGGTTGCTGTAGGTTGGGTGAGGAGAAACGGAAGATCTGAGCAGTGCCTGGTTGCACCCAGCTGGGCCTTGCATGGACAGAGACCCAGTGTGTCCTGCCCTGGCCACAGCACCTGTGGCTTGGGCAAGCTGCCACCCCTCGCCTGGCCACACGCAACATCCAGCGCAAGGGCTTCAGGTGCCCTCAGCTCATCAAATCATTCTGGTAGGAAGAGACCTTTAAAATCATTGAGTCCAACCGTTAACCTAGCACTACCAAGTCCACCACTAAACCATGTCCCTTAGCACTACATCACATGTCTTTTAAATACCTTCAGGGATGGTGACTCAAACACTTCTCTGTGCAGCCAGTTACGGTGTTTGATAACCCTTTTGGTGAAGAAATTTTTCCTAATTTCCTTATTTTTCCTAATTTTCCTTCTTCAGCACACTGCTGGCTCATATTCGGCCGCAGTCGACCAGCACCCCCAGGTCCTTTTCTTCCAGGCAGCTTTCCAGCCACTCTTCCCCAAGCTTGTAATGCTGCATGGGGTGGTTGTGACCCAAGTGCAGGACCTGGCACTTGGCCTTGTTGAAACTCATACCGTCGGCCTCAGACCATCAATCCAGTCTCAGGGAAGCCACAAATCCTCACTCATCTCTAAACTCTTTGTTCACGTCTCTTGACGTGGAGCTAACTATGAGGCTGGCTATTTTCTCAGATACTGCTTCCTCAGGCCTTCCTTTGTCTTTGCTGTGGAGCTTGGAGGTCGAGCACCCCACGGTCTGCGTGGACTCTTGCTCTATGTTTGTGCCGAGTGAGCCTGGTCCTTGTCATAACCGTTTGAAGGTATCAAAAAATCACTGCACTTTGCACCTGCTATCTTTCGTAGGACTCTTCTTCACTGCCCCCAGCCCACTGGTGTCCGTTTCGGTTACTGCTGCCAAGAACCAAATTAACCAGTGGAGCCATTAGGACACGCGGCTCTTGTCTTTGTGTATCGAAACATCAGTGAAGTGCAGCGAAAACAGGTTTTCAGCTTTTGTTCTCTTAGCTATTTCTAGCGACCTGTAATAACAGTCCTTTCTAGCAAAAAGGTTTTTTACTTTTCTTTCATTTTTAATGAAAAATCTTTCCAACACAGGCCGTAGTAAAATAATTAATGGTGAGATTGTCTGTGGTGGTTGAGCATAAAACTGGAGATCAGAGGATTTGGAGGTATTGGTATGATCCCAGGTTGCCCTGTTGGTTTGGTTGCTGGTTATAGTTCTCATTTACTTTAACTTCGGTCTCAGGGTAACTGTGTTTCACAATAATCAATGCACTGATTACTATAATTGCATTTTGTGGTACCGCGGTCTTATAATTAACTGACTGGGCTAATAAAGCATGGAATCTAATGAATATTTGTAAACAGACTTCATTAGGAAGTAGATTGAGAATATGCACTGGTGGAGGATAATAGAGGAGACCCGTCCTCAATTTCAATAATTACAACAGATGGAAACCTGGAAATGATCAGCAAAGCACAGAAACCATCCCACGGCTACTTACCTTGCCTTACCGCTGCACCATGTCTTCAGAATCGCTCTTTTTCAAAAAATCTTTCTAGGAAAAGGCTCCCCACTGCAATGAAATCCTGCGTACGCAATTTCAGTCTCTTTTGCAGAACATTAAAGCATTATCAGGCACGATGCTGAAAACCGGATTTACAATGTAGGGCTGGTATGGGCCTTAAGTAAGAAGTGTCTGTTGTCACCTCGTGATTGGATCTTAATGCAATTAAAAATGAAAAAGGAAACCACCACTGAAAATGGGAAATAGATTTCCTAGTGGAGCCTCCTGGGGGGTGGATGGCTGACATCTGGCTGTTGCTGGGAAGTTGGCTGTGTTTTTTCTGTCCTTGAGGAACTGTGTCCCATTTTCGCTGTTGTGCCGGGCGTGCTGTGTGTGTGCCTCCCTCCGGTTGTGTCCCTGCGTTTCAGATGTGTGTTCCTGATCTCAGGCGTGGGGTCCGGTCCTGCACACTCTGTCAGGCCATTCTGGAGCGTGTTGTATGAGTCTGGCAAGTCAACAGTTGAAGGATCCTGCCCGTTTTGGATGCTCGCTTTATTTTAGGGTTGCCAGAACTCCCTTCGCACCTCCTTGCCTTCTCCCCCTTCTTCCCCCAATCTTTAAGCTACTTGACTCTTAGCTGTGGGTTTTCCTGTCTGCGTCCCTGTGTCTCTCTCACAGAAGTAGCATTAAATCCTGCCCTCTCCCCCTGGTTTTTCTAAGCTTTTGGTTATCTGCAAAGTTTGGTATTAATTTTTCAGGGAGCCTTGCTCAGAGAGCACCAGCCCCAAGCAATAGGAGAGAAGGTCTTTCAGCAGCTACACTTCATGCGTTTGCTTCCTACCTGCTGGTTTCAAACAGTATTAATTTTTATGCATGTATTGCGTTTAATTAAAAGCAGGGCTGCTTACAGCAGTGCTCGCAGAGATTCCTCCTCTTCCCCCCCACCCCACAAGCGCAACAAATAGGCATCTGGTATTTGTTTTGTATAACACAATCCTCATAAAATGAAGAGTAATAAAACATAATTATCTGTAAAGGCTTGTTTTATAAGCCTAAGAATGAGCTCCTTTCTGCCTTGTTTTGGTCTATTTGTAAGATAAAGGATGCCTTTGTATGGTTTTAGCCCATCTCCAAATTAGTAGAGAACCTGTTATTATGGCGTTTCCAATGCCGGTGTGTGTGAGTGGTGTGAGTGCATGCACGGGACAGCACCGGTGGATCCCTAACGCTGGGGAAGAGCCTCTTTGTGTTCCTTTTGGAAAATTTCCCCTTCCAAACAATGGGTTTTATTTGAAAGCTTTGGTAAAGTAAGAGGGAGAAAAATCTGTGGGCCACACGAACAAGGTCAGCGTTTCTGGGCTGTGGGCCTTAAACTGCGTTTGAGCCCTTTCTGCTTATCCTGGTCAGCATAAGGACGATGACACGCATCCACCTGTGTGCTTGTATGTATGCAAGGACTGTTTGGTTTGGCCCTTGTTGCTGTTCTGACTGACCTTGACTACTGCCTTATCTTCATCTCTGAGGCACTGCTGGCTTGGTCCACCTCCAGTCTGATCATTGTGGCTCCTCGTGATGGATTCAGTAGTTTTGAACAGCTAATTACACTCATTTCACCTTAGGATTGCTATTTGTTGGGTGGTATGCTTTTTTTCTTCCCTTCATCCTGCTCTAACCCTGCAAAAGCCCTTCCCAGCACCACGTGCTAGTAGTCTTTTTGTGGGGAAAAGTGGAACTAGATCATTTAAACCAGTTAGATGATTAAAGAGAGACATGTGAGTGGCTTATGGCTGTTCTAAAGGTAAAGTGTGAAAACCAAATACTTTTAGAAAACACACAGTCTAAGCCCATTGTTTGTTTATTTTTCTTTAAAATAGTAATAAGCAAAAATCCACTTTTTTTGTGATGAAAACAAAAAGCTGTGGGGCTGCAAGGCACCTTCAACTCCAGCGTGCTTCGGAATATGTTTGCTTCAACCCTATTCTTCTTTCCACAATTAATTAAAGTGACAGAAGAGGAAATACAGCTTCACTCAGCTTTTATGTGAATTGTAGCCTTCTCAAAAGCAGATATGACTTAGGTATTGCTTTCTCTCTGAAAGGCGGGCCTTGTAGTTTTGAATCTTGATTAGCAGCTGCTTTTGTTCTTCCGCGAGTCTCGGAAACAATGGGGTTGGGAGCACGTAACAAATTGCTAAATGATACCTTCGCAGAGAGAAAAATCTCCCTGACTTGAAGCGCCTCACTCCCTGCATCTTTCATTCTGCAAAGCGGCTGCGATGGTGCAACGCTGGGCTGCCGAGGCTAGGAGATGCTCCCCCAGCAAGCCCTGGCCAGCAGCAGCGCCCAGGCATGGCCCCGTGCTGAGCTGCTGCTGCCCTGCGTTGGAGTCATTTCCTCAAAATACATTTTCCTTGAAATATGCTTTGCTTGTCATCTTACCTGGGGATACTAGTGCAGGTTGCTGGCTTTAGTTGTTTCAGAGCACTGTTGTGGCTGCTCTGGGTCTTCAGGCAGGAGATGGCCGGAGGCAGCAGGTAGGGTGTTAGGAGGCACCCACTGCCTTATGTGAGCTTACATTATTTTCCATGGCCAGAAGCCTTTGATCTATTCACATAGAAGCCTGCCCTCCTCCAGAGAAGCAGAGGATGGGTGTCAGATTGCAGGCTGGTGTGTAAATGCGTCCTTTTTCAGCAAAGTCTTGTGTCACACATGTGCCATGTGTGTCAGAGGCTGCAGAGTCCAGCTACAGGTCACGTGGTCCGAGATGTTTGACACCCCCCCCCCACACGCTATATGATGTTCCTTAGGTTTTTTTTATGCCAGGTCTGGAATGCATCTTTATTTGTTGGTTGGTTGTGTGGTTTTTGTTGTGGGGTATCGCTTCGCTGATGTGTTGAGTTGGGAGATATCTCCCTGGAAGGTCTACTGGTCCTTAAGTAACATCTACGAAATGTTCTGAGACCAGAGTTGCTTTGCATTCATGATGACAGAATTGTATTTAAAAGTTTGGGTATCTTCTGACTCAGACTCATCATTTCTCCAGAATAAATAGATTTCACTTCGCCAGTGTAAATGTGGGGGGGGAAACAACCCCCCTCATGCCATTAGCTTCAGTCGTACTATCGGTGTGACGTGGACTTGCTATTTGTTCTCTTTCCCATTGTCTGCAGAGTGGTAGCACTAGGTGCATTTTCTTGTAAATGTGACATAAAGTGAAATCCTGTTATTTGCACACATTCTGTGGCACTTGTCTTCAAAGTATCTAGGCAACCTTTATGTAGATGACACTTTAACACAAACTCTTCCATCGAGTGTGGTCCTGTGATGAGAAGTAGGGTGAAAAAGGGAGGGAAGAAAGAACTGGCTTGAACTCACGTGGGGCAGCTTGAGTCACTTGTGAGACTCCTTGTAGGAAGTACAATCCACTGAAGATCTCTGCTCCCATACACTTAAACCCTCTACTTCAAGCTATTCCATGTTTTTCCTTTGAGCTTGGGCAGGTAAGGGATCTCCTGGCTCTGCTCGAGCTGATGGTACAGCTGCCAGGAAAGCGAGATTTCAGGGCTTCTACAATCCAGTGCCAAGTGGTAGACTTGCTTGTGTGGTTCTCCACTCCAGGCTCAGGAGGATGAGTGCTCCAAAACATCTGCAGCTGCTGCCCTGGCAGGTATGTGTGTTCAGAAAGCTTTTGAGTTCAGCTGTGATTCCAGAAAACAAGAGCTGAATGGGAATCTCAAAAGACTTGAAGAGGAAGCCACCACTGCTCTGTCAGTTTGCTTTCAACCCCCCCAGGGAGGAAGTAAAGATTAGTCAGAGGAGATTCTTTGAATAAAGGCGTGTCTGTGGGGTTAGGTGTGACATGACACATCGACAGATTGGATAGAGCAGGCATCACTACCACAGTGGTGTGATCTCTGTTTGGGAAGTGGTCTCTGAAGCCAAAGTCACTCAGATATGCTGCACAGGGAGCGATGTGGCCCCGGATTTGTGGCAAGCTGGGTGTCATCTACTGGAGCAGTTCTGGCTTCGTTAGATCAAGCAGGCATCCTCCAGGCAGGAGGCAATGCTGTGTAAATGCTGCACCACATGCTGTGGCTGGTTTGGCAGAAATGTGGTTTGTGTCCTTCTGCTTAATACTAATCAAATTTGGGCTGCCAGATGATTGGCAGTGTGCACACTGGTGTTAAGGATCACGTCGGTGGTGTAGGTCAGTGTAGTGGGCCTGTGGTTTGATGAGAAAACTCATACTTTTGTGCATAACCCTGTTGAGCTGTGGTTTGACAGCAGTGGGGCTTGGTGATCTCGTCACCATCCCTCGAGGTTGGGGCAAGCCTCATGTCCCTGGCCCATGGTGCGGGGTGGACTGTTACTGCTCCCCTTGCATTGATGCTGATGCTGCTCTGATCCCACTGCTGGGATCTTGTGCCAGCTCCATGAGCTCAGCGGGCTCCCTGGCCTGGGGTGGTGTGTCTGGATGAACACCAGTGAGTGCAAGGAAGAAGAGGCAGTTGTGGAGGACAGGTGGCATTACTTGGGTATCCCCAACAAAGACCAGTTAAGGCTATTGTGGGTCTGTCATCCAGGTGTAGTGGAGCTGGACCCTGGTCTCCAGCAGTAAAGTTGTAGGGTAAATCCTTGGTTTTGATGAGCAGGTGCAGCTAGGACCAATTGCCCACGTACCTTATGATCAATTAATTGCAGTCCTTTAGCTTCACTTGCAGCTTTTTACTTTAAATCTTTGGGACAAACCCATTGCAAAGGAAAGAGAAACTTTTTGGTTTGTTTTGTTACTGCTTTTCAATAGAGTCGCTTCTGCTTTTTACTGAAGTCCTCCTTTAATATCAGAGCTCAACATATGACCAGACATTCCTTGCTGCCTCGAAACACCCCACCTTGGTTGTGTGATCTACATGGACTGTGACTGATATTTGCGTAACATATAACATCAAGCCCTTCATCATAGAATCACAGAATGCTTAGAGTTGGAAGGGACCTTAAAGATCACCTAGTTCCAACCCCCCTGCCATGGGCAGGGACACCTCCCACCAGACCAGGCTGCTCAGAGCCCCATCCAGCCTGGTCTTGAACACTTCCAGGGATGGGGCATCCACAACTTCCCTGGGCAACCTGTTCCAGTGTCTTATCGCCCAATTAATTATCTTTAATTAGCCCATGGCTTTCATATGAAAATACAACAAAACAAACCCCCATACCCTCAACACGTAGCACGCACAAATCTCGCTTTGGCCCCCTTGCCCTGGCCTGGTGCTTTTCACTACGTGATGTGTTCTCCATCCAACTGTAAGAGGATGGGGTGTTCAGAGGACCATTGACAGAAGACTGGGACTGTGGTTTGGGGAGATAAAACATTGGGTCTTGATGGTTTACATTTGCTGGGAGGTGATGCCCTTGGGCCCTCATTGCATTCGCAATGTCAGCCCAAATATCCGTGGCCATGACAGCATCTTTCAACACATAGTTGGGCTGACCCAAATGAAGAGGCCAAGCTGGTGATGTAAGGGATGGGGGCACCATACACCAGTGTCACCCCAAGTGCTGGGTGTTGGGAGACCATGGCTCCCGGCAGCTCACCCAGGCTGCCCAGGGAAGCTGGTGCAGAACAGAAAGCGAAGTCCAGGTTTCTCAGGGTCCCATTGCCAGATCTCCTTCCCCATCCTCGTGTCTCCCCTCTGGTCTTTATCAATAGCTGAGCCTGAGTGTCCAGCAATAGCAGGACAGTGACTGTAGCAGTTCTTAGGGAATGCTAAAAGGGAAAAGCTGGGAATGGCCTAGACAAATGTTTAAAGTGCAGAGAGGAAGAAAACAGATTCCTGTGTTTGAACGCTTTGGGCAGTAAATGAAAGCTTCCTGTCGCAAGCCAAGACAACTGCGTTTGTAGCCAGGGGTTCATTTGGGGTTTTTCTTCTGCCATGCAGAACAGTGTGATTCCTTGTGAGGCTTGTGGGGGCAGCAGGCAGGAATCACATGCACTCAACTGAAAATCATACTGTAATTGGATATGGTGCATGGTGTTGCTAGTAATGTATATGTAAATAGAGACTCCAGCACTCAGCTCTTAGGTGGAAGACAGGTCTTCTATATTTATCAGGTTTTGCTATTTTCGTAAGATGCTATGTTATACTGTTGTTAAAAAAAAAAAAAAATCCATACTGGTTCCTAAGTATTATTGTTGCCTCATTCCGGGATCAATTGTACCAGACCTTTCTCATTGACTCCAACCTCACCACGTTTAAATAGCTGGAAATAACAAGTATTTCTTGTCTACAGGAGCATAGAAGCAGTGACATCCGAGTTTCTGTTGATGGTCTCCTTTTCTATAGGATTTCTTTCCTCTGCTTCGAGGAGGTTCTCCATTTCCTACTGAAGCCACCAGGAGCAGCTGACACTATGGGTTCCCCATAGGACCAGGACGAGAGACTGCAAGGAGGACTTGCTGGCAGAGGCAGCGGGTGGCGGCTCAGCTCGCCGCGCAGCTTGACTGATTGCGGTGAAGCTGGCAGGGTCAATTAGCAGGATAATAAGTCTTTGGAGCCTGAAGAAATAGAATATATGCTTTCAAAAACGCACTCTTTTAAGATAGTACCTACCTCGTAAAAAGGTGAAAATAGTTTTTACTGTCTTAGACATAGCACCAAAGTAAAAAAAGAAAAACCAGTCTGCTATGCCATGCAGGGTCGTAAGCAGAGCTGAGGGGTTTGTTTTTTTCCAGCTCTGTTTCAGTTGAGCAGTTTTGCTGTACATTAGCTTCTTTGTCTGCAAGATGGGATTACTGAATTTTTAGAAGTGCTTCATGATCCTCAGATTAAAGGTATCACATAAAGCTACTTCTGTTCCTAAATGGGGAGGGGTTCGGCTTAGCTTTTGGTAATATTTAGTGTATATAAAGCTCTGCTTGTGCATGTGGAAAAAATAGCATGGGATATTTCCCATTTCTTTTTTTCAGATTAAGTTTTTTATTTCTAAGGCAGTGTCCAGAGCCATTCTCAAGTAGCCTTCGTGGTTACTTATGAAATGGTGAAAGTCTAGATTTTTTTATGCTTCCAGGCAGACTGCTTATTTCAAGTTAAGAGACTTAGTTAACAGTAAGATGGGGTTGGTGAGGCAGGAAGGCAGTGCTTGATAAGTCCTGTTATTGATAGGCCAGCAGTATATATAATCTGGATTTATTTCTCTACTACAAAAAGCTAAAGCCACCATCTTGGACCTCATGATTAATGACAGATTTGCCTCTAATGAGGATGCTGCTGGTAAGTATCCCTGTGCAGTGATATTTCTTTATGTGACCGCATGTCCATGGGTTGGTCATGAAAGCTGAGATGGATATTGACTACTCTAATCTTGACTATGTGCTTAATTACAGGGCAGTAAGAGTCAAGCGGATAGCATTTCGGGTAGTTGGTGTGGAGAATAAAACGACAGGGTAAACTGAGCCCTGGTAGTTCACTTGGGACAGTGCAGTGGGTTGTTATTACATTATGGTGGGAGAAGCTGCCAAGTGAATACTACTGTACAATTAAGTGGGGCTGTTAACGGCATGACTGAGCCAATTCATTAATGACAATGGTGTATTCTTGTATCTGCTTTCCCTTACAACTGCTGGGTGAAGATACTCAGGGGAAACAAGACCAGTGGGAAGAGGGGAGGAGGAAAGGAGACTCCGAAGATCTGGTGCAGATGCAGTGATTTTCTTTAAGCCTTTGTTCCCTGAGTCATCTGAAACGCAACCATTTCCCAGATGGGTTTTGTGGAAACCTGGCAGTTCGCTGTCAGAGCAGTGTACTCCTGACAAAACATCTGCATGTAGATGCCTTTTCTGTGCATCTGCTTGTTTGGTGGGTTGGAAGGAAGTGGAGGAAAGGATGGAGCTACTTATGTCAAGTGGAGGCTTCTGTGCAAAGGGACTGTATAAAGGCAACGGGTGTCATTTGGCAGAGGATATTCTCGGTTATTGATGTTTTCACAGGCAAATAGCAGTAAACCGCACGTGTATTTGAGATAGAAAAATGCATAGACAAAGGTGCCGTCTTTAGGGTTTCAAAGGAAAGCCAAAGTGAAGAGCTGAAGGCTGCAGGCACTGCAATATTTCCTGAAGTACAGACAAAACTGTTGACTGACCCATTTCTGTTTATGATTATCAGCGTCTTTGTTAGGAATCCGTCTGTTGCTGGACCTTGTAGTTTTTGGAGTTAGGGAAAGATAATAAAGAAGACCCTAAAGCAACCTGCCACTAGAAAGTAGTAGCAGGAGTGGCTTAGAAAAAAAACAATGCACATTTTGTTTTATACAGTAAAATGCACCCCTGGAGTAGGGGTTATATTTCATGACCAAGGCGTGAAGGTCTACGCTTTCCACTGTACCAAAAAACGCGGTGTCTGCTTGAGCCATGCCGGGGTGTGCAGGGTGGCCTCTGCCCTGCTGGGGTGGCTCATCTCCAGGGTGGGACGTCTGCTGGCCATCGAGAGAAGCAGGGTAAGCTTCAAGAAGATACCAGGGAAATAAATGTTGTGTGTGAAAGCCCAAGGATGGAAGGATGGGGAGAACTAAGAATTTGCAAGACAGCACTAGTATCTTTCAGGGCAACAGCTTTTTCCTCTCTCCCAGCTCTGTTTCTTCCCGTGTGTGTTCGCTTGATTGAAGTAGGGTTATACTGTTTTGGTTTGGGTAGCGAGGAGGTGAGAAGGTTACTCTCAGTTTTTAATGTGAGATATAAACCGTAAACCACATGGGCAACCGCATAGTTGAAACAAACACACCTGCAGCAGAGATGCTCACTGTGGCTTGAAACACATCCCCGCTGACCTGGAGAGCTTCTGGTGTGAGGGCATTTTGTGTCTGGCACCTTGATTCAAAACCAAACCAAATGTGAGAGCTGCCAGTGCTGGCTGGTGCACCGCAAGCACGTGATTTCAAAGCAGAAAGCTGGTGTGAACTCTCTCCGCTGATCCAAATTTCCTTAGAAACCAAACCAAAACACCAAAGCATGACGATTTTGAGGTAGGTTTTAGATTTTTGAGGTAGGGTTTGTGCTGAGCCAGCTACCCACTGTGTATCCTAACTCACATCAGGTGCTGTTTCACTTTCTGAAAGTGGTGTGAAACCAGGATGGAGGCGGAGGGGACACAGCTATCGAGGAGGTGCCATCCCCACTGTAGGCTCCCTGGGTGTTGCAGCTGGGCTGTGGGGAAAGCCCAGGGCTGACAGGGCCCTGAACTTTAGCAAATGAGTCTGGTTAAAAGAGGGTGGTTTTTCTTTTAAAGATGATAAAAGTGGTGTGCGAGATGTGTTTTTAAATAGAATGTTTGTCTCATGTCCCTTCAGTAGACAGTTTATGTAACCACTTAAGTTAAATTGTCTTATTTTCTGTCTCCCTCACATTATGCAAATTTTATATTACATGCTTATGTGTTTTAGGGAATCTTTTGTACAAAGAATGAGATGCAGTTGCATTGGTGTCGTGGTTTAAGCCCAGCCAACAGCTAGAACCACGCAGCTGCTCACTCACTGCTCCCCTCCACCCCCCCCATTCGGCTTGGGGAAAGAACCAGAAGAGTAAAAGTGAGAAAAAACTTGTGGGTTGACATAAGGACAGTTTAATAGGTAGAGCAAAAGCCACGCACAAAGTAAAGCAAAAAAAAAAAAAAAAGAGACATTCAATTCACCACTTCCCATCGGCAGGCAGGTGTTCAGCCATCTCCAGCAAAGCAGGGCTCCATCACGCCCAACAGTTACTTGGGAAGACAAATGCCGTAACTCCGAATATCTCCCCTCCTTCCTTCTTCCCCCAACTTTATATACTGAGCATGATTCCACATGGTATGGAATATCCCTTTGGTTGTGATCGCTGTCACAGCTGTGTCCCCTCCCAACTTCTCGTGCCTTCCCAGCCTCCACTGGCAGGGCAATGTGAGGAGCAGAAAAGGCTTTGAGAGATTAGAATCATAGAATTTTCTAGGTTGGAAGGGATCTTTAAGATCATTGAGTCCAACCATTAACCTAACACTGCCAAGTCCACCACTACAGCATGTCCCTCCGCACCACGTCTACCTGTCTTTTAAATACCTCCAGGGATGGCAATTCCACCACTTCCCTGGGCAGCCTGTTCTGGGCCTAGCAACGACTAAAACCACCAGTGTGCAATCAAAAGCGTTTCTCCTCCCAGATCCGAAACATACCAGCTGCTGATAAAAGAGTTAACTCTATCCCAACTGAAACCAGGCAGCTGGGAAGCAGCCCTTGCGGTACTGCCTGGGACACTTTTGCTGCTACGTGGGATGGGCGAAGCAGGCGGCGGGCAGGGCAGAGGTGCCCAGGATGGGCCGTGCTGCCTCGGGGGGCTTCTGTAGCCCGTCTGGAGGAGGTCCTCAGTGCGCCGCTCAACATGGCTTCACCATGACTGAAGATGTCTTGGAGGGAAGGTGTAAAAGATGAGGCATTGCCTGCTTTCGGTCCCTGCGCAAGGGATCGAGTCAGGCAGCAGCCGCAGCTTCTGGAGGCTGAAGCATCCAAAGGATGTCGTCTCCTATGGTATTAAAATGCAGTGCTCGAAAGGTTCTCACAACACCAACGTTTGTTAAACGCCACAGTTGGAGGACACTGGGGAGTGCGGAGGTGACTCTGCGTGTGTGTTTGGGTGATGGAGCACAAATAGGATGCTTTCTAAATGATTTTTTTTTTTCCTCCTTTCCTTTATGGGGCCAGTATGTGTGTGTGTGTGTCTAAGTGCTTGTCACTGAAATGAACTCTGAAGCATGTTTGGACGCCGTGTCTGACAAACAGTGACTTTTTTGTTCCTAATCACAAATACTGTCTGCGTTTTTACTCCATACTTGATTTTTTTTTTTTTTTTTTGTGTAATATCACAAAGGCTGATCTGACATGCAGTGCACGTTCCCACCGTTAAATTATGCCCTGGAAGTTTTGACCTCCAGCATTTCATAGTAGCGTGTAAATTACGTATGGAAATGTTCTGTATCGTTACTGTATGAACTCCGCAGAGATGGGGTGTCTTGAGTTGCTCGATTTGGTACCGAGCTTGGGAATGTCTCCCTGTTCCTCCTAAAACTCGCAGCATCATGCTATTTTACACTCACTTATTGTATTGAAGATAACTTTTGTCTGCATGCAGAAAACCTGGAATTGCTCTTAGCCATATTAAAATAATGGATCACTTGAAAGAATATTGCCTAGTATTTATTGCTGCTCACCAGAGGATAATTTCAATAAGAACTTATCATATTTATTCAGCAGTAAACTAATAAATTCAGATTTGTTTAAACAAAGCCTCGAGGAAGAACTGCTAAATGCTTACGGTTATATCCATTGCAGGCATAAGCTACTCCATTTCACTCAATGTACTTGTACCTGCTTATGTCACCAATTAATTTGGCTCTTAATATCTTGGTTTTGGCACTTTACTTTCTTTCCTCTGGGTACTGCAAGTCGTGTTCATCCCTGATGTCAGTCTGTTGAGGATAATGGTATCTGTGATGCTTTCTGGCTTCAGATGGGTTTGATTTGTTGTTGTGGCAAAGTCTAGAGAAAGAAAAACACTATTGCAGGAAAGAGTGATCTAATACGCTGGACTCAAATCTGGGAAGGTCTTGAATACGAATTCTCCTGTGCTGTTTGTGGCTTTGAATAGTTGACCCAGGCTGTCTTTTTCCCCTGGCTTAGCACCAGGCTCAATGCTTACCATGTGAAAGGTTCTGCTGTTTGCTATCTGTACAATGTTTGTGTAAGGGAAGAAGCGTGTGCAAGTCCATTAGTGGTTTGAGATTTTTGCTGGGAGATGTTCTAAAAATGAAGAAACCAGATCAGTGGCCAAACAATGACCGGAGCACACCTCGGATGGGTGAGCGATATGTATTGGCGTAACACGGGCATCAAGCAACATGGTCTTCTGGTATGCCTTCCTCTGCTTGTGTTTGGCATCTCTTGCATGATCTTAAAAATAAATGCTCTTAAAAATAAAAACTTTCCCCCAATCTGAGATTTCTTGCACCAAGGTTGAATTTGCGAAGCCATGTCCTCTGAGGGAATGGGGATAGTCTGAGTCGGTGGAGTATGGTACGTGGCGTCTGAATTGTTCTCTTTTATGGGCATGATCTGTGTGTCTATGTGCAGACCGTGTTTTTCATTTACGTAAACACGCACACATTTTTAGTGAAATTCAACACACTGTGACTTTCTCTGTTTTGCTGGTTGCCATCCTATCAACTCAGTCTCCGTCCTTTGCGTTTGATCACCTTTACAATTAGGCGACTGCAAACTCTGAAATAACACACGCCTCGTATGTTAGCTGTGAAAACCAACCAGCCACACAGGGATGGAAGAGTTGGTGTTACTGAGCTCAGGTGCCACAAACAGCAAGTTCAGCACGTGAAACATGGTGGGGTTTGTGGGTCTTATTCACGACCATTTCATAATCCCATTTGTCAGACCTAGCCATAGCAGTGAGAGGAGCAGCACAACCCAACCCAACCCAACCAAGAGTCCCTCTTCCCGTTCTGTGCTGCGCAGGGTTTAACCAGTGCTTGTGCTCATGGGGGAGTTCAGGGTGGACAAAAGACCGTGACAACTTGGAATGCTCTGCCACGATGAGCGTCTGGTGTTTGGACCTGCAGAATATGGAGGGTTAATAATGTTCAGGGGGAAAATGTGATGGCGACATTTTCTATGTAAAATAAAGCTGAGGAATGCCACGGGTGTTAACCTAAAAAGGCCCACAAACAGTTGTTGGCTTTCTAGGAAATGTTTGCATGTGTTGGTGGTTTCTTTTCCATCACAAATGGATTTTTCTGTGTCCTGGGAGTGAATCATAATTAATTTTTTTTTCCACTCTGTTTTTAATTAAAATGTAAAAGAGAGGAAACCTTTTTATACAAGTGGTTGGAAAGCTGAGCAAGCCATAGGAGATAAATAAACGGGTACAGATTAACTGAAGCAAGCAATGGAAGTGACAGATTCCTTTGCCTTCAAATCCTTGCAAAAATTTATTAATATGACTAATATGTTGGTTTCTTAATGTGATCTACTCTTGCATTACAAATGATTTTACGTGGGCACTACTGCTTTCCGAAATCCGGAGTAAAAGCAACTGGTGTCTTGACCTGTGCCATTAGAAGTAGTGTTAGAAGTGCAGTGGTCATGCAGCAGGAGCTGCATACAGATTAAAAATATTGTCCAACAGGGAGAAAGAGTGATCTGGGCAATTTTTTATACCTTAAAGTCTTCCTATATACATTTAAAGCAGCTGGGCATGCTTGTCTGTGCGACCTTTGGGCTGCGAGCAGTTGTGTGCTTGGTGACCTTCTGCTGGCAGCACTTACCTGACAGCCTCAAAGTTGCCAGCCTGGTTAGTATTCGTCACGTAGATGTTACGGCTTTTTAATTGCATTTGTGTCTGGATTGGTGGCAGGGCTCTGTGATTTATCATCCTTATTATTTCCATGGCATTAGTGCTGGAAGACTGGCGTCAGACCGGGAGCACTGTTGTGCTGGGGCTCGTGGATGTATAGACGGTGTGAGATGGAGCTCCTAACAGAAAGCTGCTGTCGGCTGCATCCTCGGGTCTGCTTGGGAAAGCGAGAGGCAAGAGTCAACACGCGGTGTTCAAAAGTGGTGCTTTTTATTCCGGCTGATGTGATCCTGCAGGACTGCAGGCAGTGTTCTCTGTTAAAATAGCCAGAGGTGGTTTTAAATGGTGTTCTCCTGCGTTGCCAACAGGGAGCGAAGCACGAGACCAAGATCAGTCGTCTGGAAATACCCGCTCCCTCCGTCTGTGCTGCTGGTGGAGAGACTGGAGTGTGATGAGAGAAGCTGGAGCTTGGCTGGGCACTGCTGCAGCTCCTACTCCGCTACAGAAACCCAGATGTTCCTCTGCTTGGCCTGGGGTGGGGTGGGATGGGAGGTTGAACTTCTTTGCTGTTGAGAATAAAATAGCGATGGAAACTGCAAAAATCAGTTTGAGACTATCGACTTGGCGTAACTGATCTATTTTGAGGATGAGGGCAAGGAACAGAACTGGGCCCTTTGGCAAATTGCAGTTGTGCTGATCTGGCCTTGGGAGCATGAGATGTTTTTCTGTCTTACCTAAAAACACAGGGTTATCGAGGTCTGTATGTGACTTCGTTACAAAATTGAGATAGCGAAGACAAGTGGCCTGCAAGGCATTTCTGTAGACGTGTTTTGTTCACTAACCACATCTGAGCCTCACTGCAAGGGTGGAGATTACTGGAGCGTCTGGATTTTGGCCCTTACCTCTTAGTGTGGGACAGGGCAAGGTGTCACTGAGTGTGCCACCACTGTCCTTGGGTCTGGCTGCGTCCTTTCTGCCGACAACCAAAATCTGGTGTCAGGATCATAGGGGAAGGTTTTAATGGCTGTGCAGCTGAGCAGCCAGCTACCAGGAGTGGTGTTAATGAGTGTTCATGACCCTTCCTGGTGCCTTCAGTGGTTTTGGTGCAGTAAATGGGCACCTTTTTAGTGCTGGTTTGAAAATGGACAAACTATTTTTGTTCAGTTGCTCCTGATTTGCTCCAGGCGTGCCATGACCTCTGCCGGTCTCCATGCATTAACAAACTTCTTAAAGGTTTTACCGACGCTTCCCATTAGCCACGCTGTAGCTGTTGCCATGAATATTTAATGCCAAGAGCCGTACTTTTTTTTATTATTATTCTTTTTTTGGTCACTCTGCTTCGACAAAAGTGGATATTCACCCTCAGACCAGGCAGTGTCCGGTGCGCCTTGTGCATCCCACTTTCACCTTATCCTTTCAGCTGTAGCTCTGAGAAAGTTTATCCTAATGCCATAGTGGCCTTGATTTTTTAATTTTTTTTTAA
>VXBH01006709.1:0-42189 GCA_013400035.1 Rynchops niger
GGGAGTTGGACAGGAATGGAATGGGGATGTGGAAGCTCATGGGACAGGTTCTTTAACAGGGAGGACTTGCCAGGAAATGCAGCTTGATAGGGTTAAGATTAGCCACCAGTCTGGGGAACTAACAGTGTAATACTTTCCATGTTCTCAAAGTACCATAGCATCTCTGAATGAAGTCTCCGGGACTCTTAATGAGATGTCTTTCTTCCCAAAGGGTCCCATTCCCCATGTCTTCTAGCTATCACACATCAGCTTTTTATCCCCATTTTAGTAAATCCTACCAATGATCTTAATATATCTCATTTGCATAAAGAAATGCCCTGTGCTCCCACAAAAAAAGACGGGCAGGGTGATAGTTCTTTATAGTCTTCCCCCCGCACCCTCCCCATATTTAAGAACACTTATGGAGGGGTGATTTGTAAGGAGAACTGATCACTTACCTTCATCAAAAAGGGGGCGCCCTGTAAAATAAAAGGCATTTAAAAATATCGATTGTTGTGACTTTAAATTATAATATAAGTAAGCTTAGCTTATCACCTAGGAAGAATTTGGCCAATTTAGGAGATGCAGCAGTCTTCTCAATCCCAGCCCTGCACCTAGATGGGCTCTGGGCACTCACACAGCTCCCTTCCCCACAACTGCTATTGCAGTGCCCATGTGGATGTTACTTCCCAATGTCTACAGTTTTATGGCTGTTTGCACTCTCTGGCCTGACACCCCTTGACCCTTGTGGTTCTCCTGCCTAGAGGGACAAAGTCAATGGCAGGACGGTGGACGAAGACACATGACAGTCACATAAGCTGGGAACTACTGTGGTTCAGCTAGAGTGATTCTGCTGCATGAAAAGCACCAGCCTTGAGGAAGAACTATGTGAGAGCCAAGTAGTTTCACACTGACTCTGGCCATGCAAAAAATGTCCAGCAGCGTAGTTGGGAACAGCAGGGTGGCATCTTTCCCATCTAAAGCTCACTGCCATCTATGTTTAAATATTTTAAATAGGTTTTTCCTTTTCACCTGCAGCAGAAGTTTGACCTGCAGTCAGAAGTAAGTTTTACGTGTCAACCTTTGCCTTTTATTTCTTTGACAAAGGTTTTTAACATTTGTTTAGCATATATTACCTTCTTCCAACCTTTGTATGGGGTCATCTGGAAGGGAGAACAAAGCAGAACAGATCAGAAACAATGATTCCATTTTCTGAGGCTGTTCTCACAAAAGCCTAATTGTCAGTAAGTTGAGGATCCTTTAAATTCAGAAGAAACTTTTGCTGTTCACAGCATAGACCTGGGGCTGTGTGCTGGAGGGAATTTATGCCAAGCTTGTGTCTTCTCTGGTACAAAAGAAAAAGTGTAGGTGCTTTATAATGTAGCCAGTCAAACAAAAGTGGTGGTTTTCTAAACTTAGTGAAGAAACTTGTGAAAAAAGAGACATGTCAAAGGCAAGAGCAAGCAATGTCAGAGCCCATGCTCTGGCTCCTATCATGGGTTCCTTGCGTACTGCACTTTGCCTCCAGCTCATGTTCCAGAAGGGCACGAGGCTGTTGTCAGCCCTTTGTCATGCCTACCATGGATGGCTTTGATGTTGAGGGCATGGGCCTAGCTGACTATGGCTAATCATTGAATTTTTGTTTGATATGAAGGGACTAAGAAATACAAGGGGATTCCACTAATATCTTACCTTTCTTTTTCTGTTTACGGCGACAACAGAGCAAGAAAACATTCAAGATGTTGTTTAAGGCTCCAAGAATGATTAATAAAATGAATGGCAAAGACCAACCTGCATTTTTAAAGAAGAATTGTGTTTAGTATTTCATGGAAGTAGAATTGAGTGGATCATCAGGTCGTAGGTGGCTCAACAGAACATCATTTTTGGAATGTGCTCATGAATTACTGTCTTTATCACAAAGGACCCCAGGAATGATTTGACTACAGGCATATACAGCATTTCTGATTCAGAAAATGACACGGATCAAAGGAAGAACCATCTTACAAGCTTTATTTTAGTTTCCAAGATGATTTCTGAAACCATAGCAGTGGAAAGCATATTTCATGTGATGTTTTCTAAAGAAGAGAAAGTGAAAGAGATGAAGGATTTGTGATCAGCCTCCTCATTGGGGAACAGGAGGTACTTTGAGAGTGGCAGAAGTAGACTTGGGTTGGTAAGCTTCTCTGCCCAATGACCTAGGGTAGTGTTTAAAGTGCATATTTAAAGAGAGAAAGATATACACATATATATGTATGTGTGTATATATGTGGAAAAGTATGGCGATGTGCTGGAAAAGGGCACGTAGTTGCAGAGATAGGCTCTAGGATCACCAGGCCAGAGAGAACATTTCACTCCCCTGAGCAACTACAAGATTCCCACGAAACTGAGAGAAATTTGTCTGCTTGACCGTGCATTGAGGAGTTTACCTGCCATCCTGCATGCCCTTGCTTCCCCAGCAGAGTTGCTCGCTTCAAGGGAGGCAGGATAGAGTGGGACAAAGGAAAGCCCAACAAGGCCTGGTCACAGCCCAGTGCTCACCCAAAGACTGAGCCGATCCCCCACCAGACAGTCCCAAGGCTAACCTTTCTTAGGTGCCCTGGGAGCCTCCTCTCACCCTGTCTAGACTCTATGCAGCATCCAGCAATGCCACGCTAGTAGAAAATAGCCTGCCCAAGGTACTGGAGGTACCGGAGGGACTTCTGCAACGGGTGAATCAAGCAAGAGCTCACCCTTTATCTCCCTCCCCAAGCAAGGCCTGGACTGCTAGCACAGTGCCACTTGGTCATTGGGGTCTGATGTCACTTGTGGTCTGCCACTGCCTTCCCCACTGCCACTTCATCAGGGAGGACAGGAAATGGTCAAGAGTCCTGGTACTGACCGAGGTGATCCCAAACCTACAGCCCATTATGAATTCATAGGGAGTTGATAAGACACCAGGATGGGGGCCCAAGCGTGTGCAAGGGACATCCTAAGAAAACTGACAGGAACCCCAACCCCAGATTCTGACGGAAAAGTACCACTCATCCTACCAGACCCTTCCCTTGGGTCTGGGCCATGGAGAGTTTCACCATGGTGGGGGGAGAAGTACTCAGGTGATAGAAGACACCTCATCAGAAGTAGGAGACCTGGAAAACCATGCCAGTTAGTATTCATGGTCTTCAAAGGAGTTGTCTCTTACCTTGTTTATCCATGTTGCTCTGCTGTCCTGTTAACCCTTTAACAAAAGCATTGTTTGTTAGACCATTTTCCTTCTTTACTTGCAGGTAGAGAAAAAATGCTCCCTGAGCACCTGAAAGTCAAGCTGCATGACTGGATCAGAGCCAGGATTGCTCCTTTCACAGTGACCTTCCTGCTGATGCTCATATCCCCGTGGAAAGTGGAGGAGTAGGAAAGTAAGAGGACCTGCTCGCAAGCCCAACATTTGCCTTTCCCATTCCTCCACGTCCCACCACTTTGCCTAGGGAAGTACGTGAGGAAGGAAGCAGGCAGACCCTTGCTGCTTTGAGCACAAATGGAAGCAGCAAATGCCAAGTTTTCCTTCTCTTCCATATGGTGCGGACAGCGTTTCTCCTGCCTCCCCAAGAACGTCTGTCTGCTCAAATGTGTTCCTCTCCTTCCTCAGCAGGCACTCTCACAGGTAGGAAAGGCAAGGTAGCCTGCAATGAGCTCCAAGCAACCATGACCTGACTGGTCACATTGGACCAGGTCACATTGCTCACCCGTTCCTGGAGGGCTTTGTGGATTCCCACTAGGTTTGCTGTACAAGTGGCCAAGCACTGATGGGATGGCTCTGTTGAACCATCTGCTATTTCTTTTGAGTGACAGAAAGGTATTGTGTCTCTTTAGCCTGGAAAACATCAGGGGACCACTTGAAAGAGGTTTTCTTACCTGATAGAAAAAGGAATAGACATAGGAAAAGAATGAGGGAACAAAATATTCCCATTCCTCCATTCCTGAGCCAGATAGTCATCCTTTCTGATGTGCTGCAATGTAAGAGCCAGTGAAAGGTGGTAGAACAAAATCCTCAGTGAGGCCAAATCCCACATCTCTCCTCTGTCCTTTAAACCTTGTGTTCCTAGTCATCCCCTATCTCTTCCATGTCATCCAATGTCACATCAAAGGGAAGCTGTGCCCATCTGATCACTTGTGCAGTACAGGAGACTTCTTGTATCTTCTTCTGTGTACCTTAGGCTCACAAAGCGTACCCTGAGGAATCAAGCTCCTGATATTAACAATTCTTCCTAGTCGCTGCCTGAAAATATTCATAACAAGACTGTTCCTGACATCTTGGGTACCGGGAATGACTCCCGGTAGCATTTGTAACATTAATCTCGGTACTAACAATGCAGAGCTTCTGAACTGCCCCATCACTGCATGAGAGTGTGGATGATACGCAGCTGCTGGTTGACGTAACTTTCACACCAAAGCCTACAGGTTCAGAAAGTGGCCCATATTAAGGCAGGGTTTGACTAGCTGCTTCTGCAGAGGTAACTTTGACACTACGTCTGACAGCTTTGCCTGCGCTGCTCTCAGCAGCACTTCTGATTTTTACAAAAAGGTCACCGTTAAAGCGGTATTTAGTTGCTACAGGCTTCTATAGTCTGCCCACCCTTCCCTTTGTCACTCTTCTCTTGATAGACTTACTTTGTCACCAGCATAACGAGGCCCTCGCGCTGCATTTTATTTGCTGTGGAACAAGGCAGTCAGAAAAAAAAAATCCACGTAAGGCAAGGCCCGTGGGTCTGTGATTTGTAGTCAGTGCAAACTGTCAGAATAAACCACGCAGAATGAATATGCTTTTGGCAAGTGCAAATGGAATGATTTGGCTGGAAGAGAGATTCTCCGTTGCGGGCAGGTTTGCTGACACTACCACAATAACTGTCCTTTCCAGCGCTTCCTCATAATCAGTGCAGTGACAAGTAAAAGGCAAAGAGCTGGGTGTTGGCCGTCATCCTTTCAAGCCTTTACGCCTGCAGCCATGAGAGGGACCCAGACTGCCGTTTCTGAGCAACGCAGTAGGTGCAGTGGGGCAGCGTCCTGTCTCCACCCCTCTCCTTTGCCCCACCACAGGTGGCCAAGGACATTGCAGGCGGCCATTTCAGGCAGTTGGACCCAGCCCTGAACAGTTTCATCTCCACCCGATCAGCTTCCTAAACTAGCTTACAGCACGAACGTGGGATTGTTAATGACTGCTGGTGCTCGTTACCTCCTTCTTGGGGTTGGATTGGTCCATAGAAGCTGCAGGGAGGGCTGGGATGAAAGCTGGCAGGAAGGGACCGTGCGATGTGGCCATCCTCAGCATCACAGCATTGCTGCTGCCAGCATTTACCGAGTGGCCAAACAGCACTGAAAATGGCCTTGTGAAGAATTATTTTTTTCCTACTATTTTACTGTCCTGTAACTTGGGTATAGCAAGCGTAATTCCCTGCAAACTTGTCACAAAGGTTTACGTGACACTAACACAACAGGATCTCAGAGCAATGTGGAAGGAACCGTAAATACTTTCCCTCATAACTGGGACTGTTAAATGAAACTGGGATGCCAGGCAGATTCTGAAGCTTTTTGTTTTTTCTCCAGTTCCCTATAACCTTTTTCTCAGGGCATTTTGTATTGTCCTATCTCCAAACCAGGGGGATAACATGGGCCCACCGTTTGTGTAATATTCCAGTAGTGGTTTCAAGTAAGTAAGCTTCTTTGGGCTGCTTTCTCAACCTGGACACTTCCTCCACAAACCCAGAGCCACAGGGAGCGTGTGCTTCACAAGCAGCTTTGTGCAGGTACACTAACCAAAACTACAGGAAGACTTCACAGCTTCACAGAGTTGCATACGCTGGTGACTAAGCGGGCTAAAATAGAAGAAGACAAGTTCTCCTACCTTAATAAAGTCTGTTGCTTGCTCTGTATCTTGCTGAGAGTGCGACGTTTCACTTCTCTGCCACAGCAAAAGAGAAAGCAAGTTTGGAGCAGTGCAAACTTTGCTGAAATCACTGGGTTGCAAGCAGGAAGGAAGGGAAGGAGTATCATGGCCAAAACTCACCCAGGCCGCTGTTCCTCCACCTCAGGAAGGCAAAAGAATCGCAGGCGGACGGAAGGAGGAGAAAAGGCTGGCAGTCACGGCGAGAGGGAGCACTGCAGGCAGGAAACCTGTCCTTGGAGCACAGCTGAAAGCAAGCTCTTTGCTCCCTTTATCATAATGGTTAATTTTTGAACCCATCTGTTTTTTAATTGGTCCAGGTAGGTGCAAAGAGAAAGGAAGTGAAAGGAAGGAGAAGGTTGGGTTTTTTTTTACAGCGAAGCCACGGAACTGGTTTTGGACAGCCATGCAGGTTTCTGGGAAGAAGAGTGGTTATAGCTCATTGTGCTGAGCTCTTTCTTGTAGGATGATGTCACCGGGAAATAGGAGGAGTAGCAGCAGCCTCTACTTTTCATCTTCTCTCCATCAGAACCATCATTATGCCATGGTTCATTAAAAAAATATAAATTAAAAAAGGTAAGCTTTGCCATTTGAAGATTAGTTCAACTTGTTATATAGCATCCGATCCCAGCCTTCAGGGAAGTGGAATGTACCTTTCCGCCCAGACTCAATCATTGGCATGGAAAGGCAGGTTCCAATGTACAGGGGTCCCTAGTAAAACAGAAGCTTAATTTTAACATGTGGAATCTGGAAAAATCATTCTGAACTTTGGGGTGCTCAGTGAGATGATTTTCCCACCTCTCAAGCATAGATCAATTCAGTTACTAAGCACTATGTTAATAATGAAAGAAAATTTCGTCGGATCATAGAATCACATCATCATAGAATAGTTTGGGTTAGAAGGGTCCTTTAAAGGCCATCTAGCCCAACCCCCCTGAACTGAGAAGGGACATCTTCAACTAGATGATGTTGCTCAGAGCCCCGTCCAACCTGACCTTGAATGTTTCCAGGGGATGGAGCATCTACCACCCCTCTGGGCAAGCTGGGCCAGTGTTTCATCACCCTCATTGTATACAATCTCTTCCTTACATCTAGTCTAAATTTACACGTTTTTAGTTTAAACCATTGCCCCTTCTCCGATTGCAACAGACGCTACTAAAAAGTCTGCCCGGAGACTTCTCTTCTCCAGGCTGAACTACCCCAGCTGTCACAGCCCATCCTCAGAGAGGTGCTCCAGCCCTCTGATCATCTTTGTGGCCCTCTGCTGGACCCGCTCCAACAGGTCCATGTCCTTCTTATGTTGGGGACTCCCGAGCTGGACACAGTACTCCAGGTGGGATCTCATGAGAGCAGAGTAGAGGGGCAGAATCACCTCCCTCATCCTGCTGGCCATGCTGCTTTTGATTCAGCCCAGGATGTGATTGGTTTTCTGGGCTGCAAGAGCACATTGTTGGCTCATGTTCAGCTTTTCATCCACCAGTACCCCTAAGTCCTTCTCGGCAGAGCTGCTCTCCACCCCGTTTTCCCCTAGCCTGTCTTGTTATTGGGGGTTGCTCCGACCTAGGTGCAGGACCCTGAATTTGGCCTTGTTGAACCTCTTGAGGGTCACAAGGGCCCACTTTCCAAGCCTGTCAAGGTCCCTCTGGATGACATGCCGTCCTTCAGTTTGTGTCAAGCGCACCACTCAGCTTGGTGTCATCGTCAAACTAGCTGAGGATGTATTTGATCCAACTGTCTATGTCATTGATGAAGATATTGAACAGTACTGGTCCCAGTAGGGACCTGTGAGGGACACCACTTGTCACCCCTCTCCACCTGTACATTGAGTCGTTGACCCTCTGGATGAGATCTTCCAACCAATTCCTCATCAACCAAACAGTCCACCCATCAATGCATACCTCTCCAATTTGGAGAGCAGGATGTTGTGGGAGACGGTGTCAAAGGCCTTACAGAAGTCCAGATAGACCGCATCTGTAGCTCAGGTACAGGTGTTACTCATTTCCACAAGGTAAAGAAACAGGTTAAGACAAATTATTAAAATCCTAGCTCCTGCTTCTGCATTGTGCAATAGCACATAACTCGCTGAGTTAAAGCTGGCTGGGGAGCAAGACTGCATTCAGGATATTGCTGATCACATGTTATGAACATGCTTCCAGCTGTTCCTCAAAGCACTGTCCTCTCTTTCTTAGATTCTGCACATTACTGCAATCCATACCTTTTTTTCACAATGTTACATTGCTCTCTTTTTCCCGGCTATGTCTCTCAAATACTATTTTAATATCCCTCCCAACCCTTCAGTCCCTCACCTCAGCCAGTTTTCTGCTTCCCCAGATTTACCTTCATGTTTCTTCACGGGACTGAGCCTTTATGTTGCTTATGCCAGGGAGCAGCAAAGGCAGGCTGATCCATAAGCGTGCATTGGCCAAGAGCTGAAGGTGAGAACAAAGCAGTCCCGTGGCTGCGTACTCCCTAACAAAGACCTCAGCCACAGTGGAGGAGGTCTAGTGATGATAGCCAGAGTCATCCAACAGTTATCACTAGGCAGATCTGTAGGTATGAAGCAGGCACAATATCAAACACCAGGGCCAGGGTCAGCACCTAGATCAGTGGGAAAGAACACAGAATCATGGAATAGTTTAGATTGGAAGAGACCATAAAGACCATCTAGTTCCAATCCCTCTGCCTTGGGCAGGGACACGTTCCACTAGACCAGGTTACTCAAAGCCCCATCCAGCCCATCCTTGAACACTTCCAGGGACGGGGCCTGCACAACTTCCTGTGGCAACCTGTTCCAGTGCCTCATCACCCTCATAATGAAATGTTTTTCCTGTTGTCTAATCTAAATCTACTCTTTTCCAGTTTGAAGCCATTACCCTCCATTGTATCACTACATGCCCTTGTATTAAGTCCATCTCCAGCTTTCTTGTAGGCCCCCTTCAGATACCGGAAGGCCACTATAAGGTCTCCCCAGAGCCTTCTCTTCTCCAGGATGAACAGCCCCAACTCTTACAGACTGTCTTCAGAGGAGAGGTGCTCCAGCCCTCTGATCATCTTTGTGGCCCTCCTCTGGACTTGCTCCAACAGGTCCATGTCCTTGTTATGTTGGAGGCCCCAGAGCTGAACGCAATACTCCAGGTGAGGTCTGACAAGAGCAGAACAGAAGGGCAGAATCCCCACCCTCACCCTTCTGGTCATGCTTCTTTTCATGCAGCCTAGCGTGTGCTTGGCTTTCCGTGCTGCAAGCGCACATTGCCAGCTTATGTTGAGTTTCTCATCCACCAACACCCCCAAGCCTTTCTCTTCGGGGCTGCTCTCAATCCATTCTCTGTGCAGCCTCTATTTGCGCTTGGGATTGTCCTGACCCACGTGCAAGACCTTGCACTTGGCCTTGTTGAACTTAATGAGATTTGCACAGGTCCACCTCTCAAGCCTGTCCAGGTCCTTCCTGGCATCCCTCCCTCCAGTGTGTCAACTTAACTACACAGCTTGGTGTCATCGACAAAGTTGCTGAGGGTGCGCTCAATCCCAACATCCATGTTGCCAGCAAAGATTTTTTATAGTACCAGTCCCAGTACCGACCCCCGAGGAATGTCACTTGTCACTGGTTTCCACTTGGATATCGAGCCATTGACCACAACCCTTTGAGTGTGGCCATCTAGTCAGTTCCTTATCCACTGAGTGGTCCATTCATCAAATCCATGTCTCCAATTTAGAGACCAGGATGTCATGCAGGACAGTGTCAAACGCTCTGCATCTTGGTGAAAAAGTATTTGTGAAAGGGCAGAAAATGCCAGAAAGAGGAGTGAACAAAAAACTGAGAAACAAGAGAAGGTCGGCGGAGAATGAGGTGCTCCATGAGCAGGCACTGCCATGAAGGGATTGCAGCCAGTGGATAAGCCCACACTGGAGTAGGTACACCTGTGATGGGAGTGCAGCCCATGGAGGACCCACACTGGAGCACAGGAAAAGAGGGAGAAGGAAGGAGTGGCAAAGAGAAACCAATAACCCGTGACCCCAACCCCTTGCACTGCTTGTTGCCTCACTGGAGAGACTGAGTGCAACCTTTGGTGATGGAAAGGTGGAGGGAGAGGTGTCTGAAGTGGAGTTGAGCCTAGGTGTGAAGTTGAGCCTGGGAAAGGGTGAAAGGTGATTGAAATTCTTTTCTTTGTTTCTTGACACGTAAACCAGTAATTGAATATTTCTGCCAACGGACAGTAAATTAAATTCCTCAAGTCTAATCTCTTTGGCCCATGACAGCAATTGATAAGCGATTTCTTGGTCTTCATTTTGACCCATGATTTTTCTCCCTCCAGTTCCTCCTGTTTTCTCCCTCTTTCCTGATGGAGGAGTAGGGAGTGAGCATCTGTGCTGGTGCTAGGCTGGTAGCCAGGGTCAACCCACCACAGTGATGCAGAAAAATGAGGTATGCTCAGTACTCTGCCAAATTGTGTCACATTCTTGGAAAACACAACCTATCTTTTAACTACTTTTCCTACCATAAATCTTTGAATAAACTTGAAGTTTAAAATAAAAGTTTTCAAAACAGCACTCTTTTCTTTCAAAATACATTTATTTCATTTCTTGATACAAGAATGGTAGAATTTGGCTTGCCTAGCTTTAGGGATGGCATTTAATCTAACATAAACACAGAACATGGAGTACAAGTCATGTTGCCTAGAGAAGAAGGAAAGACACACTAAATAACATCACCTCAATTACAGTTCTATCTTGAAGCAACTGAATCCATTGCTGTACTGATAAGACTTTCATGACTTGTAATAGGAACTCAGAGTCCTGCCTAGAATTTTCTGAATCTGACCCCACTCTTCCTTTGACTAGCTGATTCTTTTTTCCTTTCTTGACTTTTTTTTGCCATTTCAGTCTCAGGCTTCTTCTTACTTCATGTTACGTTACTGATGTCTGAGATTTAAATTTTTCCCTCTTTCCACTGAAATGTTTTTCCCTAATCCATTAGATCTCATAGTCCTATTTAAAGAAGCTTTAATGGGACTGGGATTGAGACCGGGTGGATAAGAGGTGGGCGTGTCCCTTCCGTTTTGGATAGAAATGGGTAAAACTTTTCTGCAGGTTCCATTCCAAGCCTTAGCGGCATTCTCACTATGATGCGTATCTGCTCTGCTTCATAAAACTTCACTTGCTCTCTGTCCAAGTCCAGAAGCACACCAATCACTGAATAACTCATCTGCCGCTTCTCAATCTTGTGGTCTCCTGTGCTACAGAAAATCTCTCCCTGGGACCTGTGCAGAGCCCAGTAGTCCTCCCCGGGACGTGGCCCTTCCTGTCTCCCTTTCTCCCTCACCACCCCCAGCACCCAGTCCTGCTCCTGGCCCACCTTCACCTCCCAGTAGTGTTTCCCAGATGCAAACCCTTCCTCCCCCACCAGGACAGGGACTGTGCAGGGAGAGTTTGAGCCAGCAGGTTCAGACGCGTTGCTCTCCACACCTGGAACCCCTGGCAGCTGGAGCTCCAGGACTCGGCAGTCAGATTTCACAGTAATGGGAACTGGAGGGGAAAACAAGAATCATCCAATGAGCAGAGTGGCTCAGGGACTTCTCTCTGCACGTGGCTATGGGTTGAAGCATTTGAGGGTCTGAGCGGTCCTGGTGCAATTCAACCAAGAATTTAAACATTCCCCAGCACAGGGCGGGCAATCCCTGATGAACCGAGAAGTACCTTGGAGCTCTCACAGCCGTGTCCTCTTTCAGGGCAAAAGTCTACATGCTTTACCATGAATTTCTCTTTCTCTTTTCCATGTGGCCATCCATCCTCTCCAGAACTGTGTCCACACCCCACCCCAGACTTTGACACCTTTCAGCAACTCCTTTTCTCGCTTTTCCGCTTTTCCCAACAGCCACATCCCAGCCTCGTTTCCTGTTAACCAAGGCAGCATATTCCTGTGACTCCAGCTCAGTCGGTGTATCTCTAACATCATGATGTTACCATTTCAGGTCATTTTGGACAGATGGTCACTGAATTTTCACACTCTTGATCCTGACAGCTTACCTGCATAGCTCCGGGATTCCCAGAAATCTACAGAAAGGAAACAAAGAGTAGCATTTTATGAATCTATTGGGCAGTTAGATACTTGCCAACCTACTGTATTTCTGTGTATTGATGTGCAATCATTGTCATTATTGTGATTCTTCTCCTGGCCTGACTTTACTTAATGCACCAGTACATATAGCAATAAAATAAAACTTTTAAACCACTTACCCAGCTCGACTTTGAGAATCTCTGAAAGGGAAAAATATTCTAGTTATTAACACTTATTTTGTAAGGGTTGTTTCAAAGTCGGACAACCCCAAACAATAGAAGATCAAGCAATGTCATGAGTCAGTATGAGGACATTTTAATTCGTGTGCTTTAAATTTTTGAGACTGTTGCAAGATGAGGGACGCAAACTGGGCCTTCTAGAGAAAGTCTGCATTTGTTTACATTTAGGAAGCATTTTAGAGGACATTGAGTCAGCCAGTAGAGCCATGTGGAGGTCATTAATTTCCTGGCTGCCATTGTAATGGTTCAGGTGGATGTCATTTGTAAGGAAAAAACATATGATGCCTGGATGCCATAGGTGCCTGTAGCTTTGGTGTAAATTTTAGGTAAGAAAAACGTCTAGTAAGGGGGATTATTGTTAGCCCAGAGGGGTCATATAGCAAACTGTGTGACAAATCTCTTGAAGGAGAAAATTGAACCTCACTGTCAGGAGACATTTACATTGGCTTCACCCTCATGGATGGCGTAATCAGGCTCATCTGGACTCATCTTTCTTTATTTTCCATGAGGCTTATAAAACATAGGATTTATACAAGAGATTTTCTTACCAAGGTGATTTCTGTTTTCAGTTATTCCTGTAAAAGAATAACTTTAATAAGTGAAGTGAAAACTCAAGGAGATAATGTTGAAGAGGTGAGATCTGAAGGAAATAATTCTAGCACTGCGTAAATACTGAAATGATTATTTTCTCTTCAAAATTTACCATGTGGAAACTTAGAATCATAGAATCTTCATGGTTGGAAAGGACCTAGGAGATCGTCAAGTCCAGCCATACACACACCAGAAAAAAACCCTACAATCTCTGTCACTAGAGCATGCCCTGAAGTGCCACATCTACCCGTTTCTTAAACACCTCTAGGGATGGTGACTCAACCACCGCCCTGGGCAGGCTGTTCCAGTGCCTGACCACTCTGTCAGTCAAGTCATTCCTCCTAATATCTAAGCTAAACCTCCCCTGCCGCAGTTTCAGACCATTTCCTCTGGTCCTGTCATTATTTACTTGAGAGAAGAGGCCAAGTCAGCAAGACTCCACATTACACAGAAGCAAAGTACCACAAGCCTCTAAGAAACAGAGCCATGCTAAATAATGTATTTTAGCAGTGACTAAAAATGAAACAGAAGTAATAATCATTTGAATAAGGGTAAGCTACTATGCTTTTTTATGAAGCAGNAGGATGGTGACTCAACCACCGCCCTGGGCAGGCTGTTCCAGTGCCTGACCACTCTGTCAGTCAAGTCATTCCTCCTAATATCTAACCTAAACCTCCCCTGCCGCAGTTTCAGACCATTTCCTCTGGTCCTGTCATTATTTACTTGGGAGAAGAGGCCAACACCCACCTCTCTACACCCTCCTTTCAGGGAGTTGTAGAGGGCAATGAGGTCTCCCCTCAGCCTCCTCTTCTCCAAGCTAAACGTGCCCAGCTCCCTCAGCCTCTCCTCATATGACCTGCTCTCCAGACCCCTCACCAGCCTGGTAGTTCTCCTCTGGACACGCTCCAGCACTTGTCCACATTTAACTTGTCAACTTAAATTTTTAAAAGCATATGTTTAAAAGTCAGTTGTAAATTAACACAACTATACTGCACTCTTTCTGTCCTTTAGAGTTATGGCACTACTTTTCTTTTTTTGACCCTTCTTCCCTTAGTTGTACACCTCCAGTGCTGCCTGAAATGGCCTTGGCCAGGAAACCTCGTGGCATTTCAGCAGAATAGATATCCTAGTGCAAACAGATGAATTTCAACCCAAATGAACATAGTCAACGTAGTTTGGTATGCAGGCTAAGGTGACCAAATGCAGGTGTCTATTTTTGAGTTCTCTAGGTGCTATTAGCGGTATTGATGATCAATATTGACAGCACTGATAGTATCCTCCCTATTGTGGCATAAATTGTCTAATGTTGTTTGTCTACTGCCTATGCATAGGCACAAGCTCTTTAATGGTATTTGAGATGCCTGGAAGTCTCTCTCTGGTGTTCAGGAGGCCTACTCGTCCACAAGGAACTGACCTTCAGGGGGGTCTTTGCTGTATATGTCTTCTCCAGGTAGATATCTCAGTTGAGAGATGAAGCAGGAAGAGAGGGGGAAGCATGCCATGGCACTTTTCTTAGTATTTACTTTGTATGTAGCTAAACATCCAAGGCAATATTTCTCAGGATACAGAGTCCGAGATGTACATTTTTGGCTTTGTGATGCTAGTTATGGCTGTTTGAACAATTTGAACAGAAAGTGAAAATTCACAGAAGCAGTAGGTCAGAGCTTCAAGAAATTTCAGTAAAGTCAGCAAGACTCCACATTACACAGAAGCAAAGTACCACAAGCCTCTAAGAAACAGAGCCATGCTAAATAATGTATTTTAGCAGTGACTAAAAATGAAACAGAAGTAATAATCATTTGAATAAGGGTAAGCTACTATGCTTTTTTATGAAGCAGCTTATTTTCATTCTTTCATGCATTCCTACTTGTAAGAGTTGATTAACATTGTCTTAATTGTAGAATGGTATTTACCTCCTTCGTTTGTCTTCTTCTGTGATTCTAAGTTGATCAACGAACAAAACAAAAAAGGAAGGAAAAAAAACCAAAGAAAACATTACTGGCTGGCCAGGTGGTTTAATTTAGAAGTTCAAAATTATGAGATGAGCTTTTAAATTATTTCATTGTCCTCAATTACTAAAGCTCCAACAAGTAATTGGAAGATGGATAATCTTTGAATTTATAATCAAGCATGAAAACAGATCATAAAAATTTTTGTTAAATAGAATAGATACATCCAGAAGTAGTTCATATAAAAATCTATATCTCAGTTGCTTTTTTGGGGATGTAAATAACATGCACCCTAGAAGTACTAAAAGGAAAAGGAAAACTCTACTCTTACCTAGTTCTCTCTTCAAACCTCCTTTTTCTGAAAGAAAAGGTACATGATTATTAATATATGTTTCAGTATCAGATTTTAAAAGTTTAATTACAACTTTTTCTTGAATACTTTTACTTTCTTTTTCTTCAATGATATATTAACAGAGGACCCATGATTGATTTAATCAATTTGATGAGGTCAAGAAGGTTGAGTTACACAGAGAATTATGAAGTCAGATAAACAAGCGGGTAAATTAGCATACAAATTTGGAGGAGACCTTAACCGACTAGAGAAATGAGATGACCTTCATCTGACCTCTTTTAGGGATTTACAAGATGAATGCCTCGTATCTCATCTAGTTGCTTTGTAGGTCCCTTATAGTCAACTTAGGAAATCCATTCCCCGCCTCCCAAGTCTTCTTCCCACTAATAGCTTTCTCAAACACTTTCAATCTGATCTCTCTCTGAATGTTTCTGTTTCTTTTAGCTGACCACTAAGAAAAGCCCCTCAGGAAGACCTTGAGACTTCTACTACTTTAGAAACTTTGATAAATTGAATCTCACTGGTAAGTTGAAAGGCCAAAATGAGATAACTGAGCTCCTCTGGACTATGTCTGGGCCCTGTCTTGTTTACTGTTATCATTATTTGACAAGAAATATATGCTGATGACACACAGAATTTGCAGAAATTGCATCAGGAATTGTTACTTGTTTCTTCAGGTTAAGCTGTCTGGATGAGAGGATCCGAGTCAAAGCCATGGGGTGTAAATTCAGCAGTAAACAGTTCAAGGCTTGTTATTTAATTTTATTTTTTCTCTAATGATCTTGGGAATTAAGAGCAGGTTAAAACAGAGGAGGCAAAAGATCAGAATACATGGATTACTTTGATCCAGCCATGCAAAAAANTGTATTTTAGCAGTGACTAAAAATGAAACAGAAGTAATAATCATTTGAATAAGGGTAAGCTACTATGCTTTTTTATGAAGCAGCTTATTTTCATTCTTTCATGCATACCTACTTGTAAGAGTTGATTAACTTTGTCTTAATTGTAGAATGGTATTTACCTCCTTCGTTTGTCTTCTTCTGTGATTCTAAGTTGATCAACGAACAAAACAAAAAAGGAAGGAAAAAAAAACAAAGAAAACATTACTGGCTGGCCAGGTGGTTTAATTTAGAAGTTCAAAATTATGAGATGAGCTTTTAAATTATTTCATTGTCCTCAATTACTAAAGCTCCAACAAGTAATTGGAAGATGGATAATCTTTGAATTTATAATCAAGCATGAAAACAGATCATAAAAATTTTTGTTAAATAGAATAGATACATCCAGAAGTAGTTCATATAAAAATCTATATCTCAGTTGCTTTTTGGGGGATGTAAATAACATGCACCCTAGAAGTACTAAAAGGAAAAGGAAAACTCTACTCTTACCTAGTTCTCTCTTCAAACCTCCTTTTTCTGAAAGAAAAGGTACATGATTATTAATATATGTTTCAGTATCAGATTTTAAAAGTTTAATTACAACTTTTTCTTGAATACTTTTACTTTCTTTTTCTTCAATGATATATTAACAGAGGACCCATGATTGATTTAATCAATTTGATGAGGTCAAGAAGGTTGAGTTACACAGAGAATTATGAAGTCAGATAAACAAGCGGGTAAATTAGCATACAAATTTGGAGGAGACCTTAACCGACTAGAGAAATGAGATGACCTTCATCTGACCTCTTTTAGGGATTTACAAGATGAATGCCTCTTATCTCATCTAGTTGCTTTGTAGGTCCCTTATAGTCAACTTAGGAAATCCATTCCCCGCCTCCCAAGTCTTCTTCCCACTAATAGCTTTCTCAAACACTTTCAATCTGATCTCTCTCTGAATGTTTCTGTTTCTTTTAGCTGACCACTAAGAAAAGCCCCTCAGGAAGACCTTGAGACTTCTACTACTTTAGAAACTTTGATAAATTGAATCTCACTGGTAAGTTGAAAGGCCAAAATGAGATAACTGAGCTCCTCTGGACTATGTCTGGGCCCTGTCTTGTTTACTGTTATCATTATTTGACAAGAAATATATGCTGATGACACACAGAATTTGCAGAAATTGCATCAGGAATTGTTACTTGTTTCTTCAGGTTAAGCTGTCTGGATGAGAGGATCCGAGTCAAAGCCATGGGGTGTAAATTCAGCAGTAAACAGTTCAAGGCTTGTTATTTAATTTTATTTTTCTCTAATGATCTTGGGAATTAATAGCAGGTTAAAACAGAGGAGGCAAAAGATCAGAATACATGGATTACTTTGATCCAGCCATGCAAAAAAATGGAGCATAGGTGTGGCACAGAACAATGGCGTTTTCAGAGCAATTACATTATTGATAAGGTTACACCTCAAGATATTAGTGCAATTGTATTACATCATGGTGTATCAGTCTGTTCACCATCTTGCAAGCATCTGAGGATTACCCTGAGTGATGTATTATACTCCAGGCTACCTTAATTACAAAGGACAGTGTGACCAATTGTCATCAAATCCTTTATGTGAATACGAACTGCTACTTTTGAGATTCATGACCAAGAAAATGTCCTAGAGCAGTGTCTTTGATTTTATATTTTCAAGATATTCTCACAGTTTTCAAGCAACATTTACCTGTTTCCATTTCCATCCTCAAACTTGCTGGAAAAAAAAAAATCCCAATGTTAATTATTCATCATCTCAGTATCTCAAAACAATAAAAAACAAATTATACCAGTCAAAGGGTCTGGAGTGCTAGCTCTGCAGAAAAATTGAGTGATTTTAACAAAGGGTTATTTCAATAACAGAAGAACTTAGGAGTACCTGAAATAAAAAAGAGCTACTGGAAGAGCACGCATTTACCAAAGAGTGAAAGAAGCAGTAGCAGTACTCAGAGCTGAGCAGTGTCCAAATACCCCCACTTCACCTTGGTGCTCTGAAAAACTGAAATACTTAGATATTGATCATGCCTGCACTATTGTCACACCTATAGAACTGCTTCTGAGATTGTTGCTGGCTCAGAAGCACAAACTTTTTTCCTAAAACCTGTTGATGTGGGTTTATATTTAGCTTCTTCATTACTCACCTGCTTTACGGGATTTTGTAGTACTTCCTGGGAAAAACAAAGAAACTTTTATTATTATTTTTTTAAATTTTTAAACAAGATATCTATTACTGTATTGAAGTATAATTTCAAACTTTCTTATTTTAAAATGAGAAATTTTTCACAAATCCAGTATTCTAAAAGCTAAAATTTTATTCTGTGCCTGTAAATATCTGTGACCGTACAAAATGGTATCTCATAGGAATGATGTCCCTGTAAAAGATTCTCTGTGTGTTCACACACATGGCCCCACACACATACTCTTCACTATATACGTGTTAATTTTTTCTCTGTCCCTCTCACTCCCATATGTTTCTTTCTGAATCTGATGTTAAAATGTTATTTAAGTTTTCATTAACTGTGTTTTGCATTGTAGATGGAAACTTCCATATCAACTGTTGTAAGTGGAAATACTTACTGTTTAGTTTATAACCTATAGCAGCAAAAACAGCTATATTAAGAAATAAAATTACAAGGAAGGCCGTCATCCAAGGTGAAGTGGAAGGGAAGAAGACATCTGTAAAACATAAATAGTGTTACTTTCACTGGATGTTTGTGAAATAGCTATGACAGGCTCCAGTGGCCAAAGTATATGCGACTAGTGCCATTTCATTCGCTGTAATGTATCTTTTACAGTCTCTTCCTGCCAGCCCTAAAGGCTGCAAGTTTCCCCTGAATCCCAGTACATCCACGTGCTGTGCTGCCAGCTGTCCCAGGCCATCAGAGATAGTATTAGATGCCTATGTTCAGGCACTCAGTCTGTGCTCCTACACTGCACGCACCCATATTCATTCAGACTCAGACTACCATGGGTAGAGGCATGTTTGGAGAAGCTACCTCTTTATGAGGGATGTATGCTGAGCAGCCCATCTCTGAGGCCAGCATTTGCAGTGTTGAACCACAAGATAAAGTTTTCAGCAAAGCACAACTGTCTTCAGTGGCGTTTCAGATGGAAAGAAAAAGATCCCCTTCTTCCCCTTTTGAATAGAATTACCTACTTTCCAGACTAGGAACCCACCTAGAGGGAGGCACGTGCTGTAGCTCAGCGTAATCATGGTGGTGTTAGGGAGAGAAAAAGGGATGGGAGCAGACATTTAGTATTTCCTATGGGCATACTCCAGCTGTCTCAGGCCATGGTGCTGGGTACCCTAGCAGCATTGTATATGGCCCTTGTTCTCCCCATTGGCACTTCTAAATCTTTCCCTGTCCTAACTGGCACAGAGCTATGAGGTGGCAGCTAACAAGAGCTCTCCATTAGTATTTATAGCTAAGATGTATCTTGAGTGTAACAAGTAATAATCTAAGACATAAAGATGGACTTCTTATCATGTTTTCCATATAAACACTAGTTGTTTGTGCTTGGGCTGGATGTCCAGGCACACTCCAGGGTCAATGGAGAGACAATGGACAGCAGCCTACTAACTGGTCCTGACAGCAATTGATCCTGGAGGCCACTCACCTGAAACCAGGACTCGGGATTCACACATTGCATTGAGTAGGTTATTGACTACTCTGCAGGAGACTTCCTTGTCAGATCCTGGTTCGAGATTCATGGAACTTACAACATCAAAAACGCCTGAAGTAGTCTTTATTCTTTGGGTGGTCACTTCCTCCTTCCGTGTCTGTCCTTTGCTGTCCAGCCAAACTACTTCAGGTGCTGGAAACCATCCTTGTGATTTGCAGGTGAGGCCAATGCCCTGACCCACATGACCATCCAGGAAAATGGAAGACTCATTGCCTTTAGCTGTAGAATAGCAAACAAACAAGCTCCAACAAACAGGAGACAAGATAGTCTCTCATCAGACAGTAGGTGGTGGAAAGGTCTTCCCCAGACTTATCAGTAGTTCATCAGACTTGAAATTTTAGTTCTCATTAAATTGCTAGTAAATAGCTTTTCCTGTGTTACATTAAAATGGGACATTTGTATGTAACTTCCCTTTTACAGTCCTGATAGAGACAGATTTTCAGACTGATTTTTGTTATCTCCACAAAAAAAACGGAATTAAAATAAAGTAGCATTGCACTGAATGGAAATTTTTTAGTAAAACAAAGGTGGACGACGCTATGAATGTATGAAAATTGGAATACTGGTCATAAAATTAGATAATGCGTAGGGCAAGAGCGTGAGAAACAGGTTGCAGTACCAAATGCAGTTTCAGTCAGGGTTCAGTTGCTTCACCTTTGCAAAAACAGGCTTGTTTTATGGTAGGATTCATCTCTCTCCTACCTTTAAATGTTTTAAAACTAAGGTGTTGCCTATGCTTCCTCTGGCTAAGACATGGTAAAAAGACGTCTATGACTATTCACAGTCCGCTGGCAACAGAAGTAGCCTAACCTATAGCAGAGGCTGGTCTTTCACATGGCTAAGAGCAAGTGAGATCAATCCAACCCATTGATACCCCATAGACCTTTCTGACGTCGAACTCCTGGATGGAGGGATAAGTAGCAATGCCTGCTATTCCACTCACCTGCCACATTCAGGTCAACCACCACTTCATCATACCAATTTTCAAAAAAGACACTGCAGGTGTATTTCCCTTTGTCCGAGAGCATGACATTTTTCAGGTGAAGAGACACGTTTCCCTTATTAAATTCAGACTGAAAAAAATTGGTCCTGCCCCAGTATGTCTCATCCTCATGAACTGGATCGTATATGTTTTTTCCATCGTAAGTGGCCACATCAATTCTTTTGGAGTTTCCAGAAAATATCCACTGAACAGAAAGTCTCTCAGGGATTATCTTAACTTTTAGTTGACAGGGCAGGATGACTCCTTTTCCAATGACTCCAGTGACAGGCTTGTCAGGAAGAAAAATTTTGTGCTGGCCTGTAAGAAGATATATGTGTAAATCTTACCTGTCATGGAATCATAGAATAGTTTGAGTTGGAAGGGACCTTTAAAGACCATCTAGTTCAATTCCCCTGAAATGAGCAAGGACATCTTCAACTAGATAATGTTGCTCAGAGCCCCGTCCAGGCTGACCTTGAATGTTTCCAGGGACAGGGCATCTATCACCTCTCTGGGCAACCTGGGCCAGTATCTCACCACCCTCATTGTAAAGAATTTCTTCCTTATATCAGTCTAAATCTACCCTTTTTTAGTTTAAAACCTTTACCCCTGTTCAAATTTTTCTCCCATCTTTATTATAAGCCCCCTTTAAGTATGGAAAGGCACAATAAGGTCTCCCTGGAGCCTTCTCTTCTCCAGGCTGAACAATCCCAACTCCCTCAGCCTGTTTTCATAGGAGAGCTGCTCCAGCCCTCTGATCATTTTTACTATTCTCCCTCCTCTGGTCCTGCTCCATTTCAGATGTTCATAATCTTTTCACTAGGATGGCTGCATTTGGTGACGAAACACACCACAGTAAGTACATTTCATTTCAAATGCAGGACAAGCTTAGTGTTGAGGTTTAACAGCAAAAATACTAATGGCCCTCTACAGACCTTACTTTCCCATTTGGTTCACTACTCTAAAGGCAGAGATATGAAAAGGAGCCCAGGCTTTCTCAGCGTGATAAAGTGACAGGGTCAGCCAAGCTGAAAAACTACTCCAAAGCAGAGAAAGGAAGCTCCCTGAAAAACAGTTGCGGGTGGGGTGGGGCTGTGAATCTATTTATAATCCTCTCCTCTGTTGAAGCTTTAAGTGAGTCATTAGTATTGCCTGGTCCTTGTGTTACCTGCATGATTGAAGTATATTAATATAAAATAATACAATTATAATGCTACTGTTTGCTTCTGGCTTCAGAAAATGAGTGGAGGGAATGATGAGTGTCTCCTATATAAATATATAAAGGTATTGCTACAAATATGTTGCAAATATAATATTCATTGCCAAAAAAACCTCCACAAATCAACATTTTTTTGTTTACTTCTTTCTTTTAGTTCTAGATCTATCCACTCCCTCTAGAAATTAGATGTCTTTTTAAATAAAATTGTGATTAGAACAGAACCTATATTTACCTGTGGCCAAATGAATTATCTGTAGGAAAATAATGATGTGAAGAGTTGTTGCCTGCTGATATCTGGAACCCATCACCTTTCAGTTTTGTAAGACATCAATAAGCAAAACGTCCATGGCAAACCTTACAAGATTCCTGTAATCTTTTCAAGCACAGAACAGACAATGAGAAGACTGAATCAAACCAGAGCCAAATGTTTGTCTATATATTGCTGTACATGAAGTGACACAAGGACAAATCCTCAGAGGTGTTTAAGTACCTTTGAACAATATTAGGAAAATGACAGAAGAAGCTGGTTTTAATGGAAGTCAATCAATCAAGCTGTGATTCTAAGACTTATGCTTGGCCACTGAGAAAAGAGAGGTATTTTTGAGAGACTTAGAAGGACACTATAGTGGATCTTAAGGGCACTTCACAGGCCTGGTCCCCAGTTGTCCACGGCACACTCAATGTTCAGGAAACTTCTAGCAATATTTTTCTAGATGACATGGGGCTACATCTATACCCAATAGGATGCGTTTAACTTCAGGCAGACATAAGATCATGCGGCAGACAGAAGTCTTTAAAAAGGACATTAATTTCCAAGTCCTTCTGGACAGCATCTACTGGGCACTAAAACTCCGTAGGTTGCTTCTCTTACTTGTACTTGCTTGGTCATAGCTTCTGTTGTTGCTGTTAGTTGGAGGACGAAGATAGGATTTCTAGAAAGGATCTTCAAAAATACCAAAAGGCAAAGAAGTAATTTCTACATCATTCCTGTTTTGAATAAAATGCTTACACTTCTAACATTAGCAGATGCATGTGCCATTTGAAACCAGAAATTCGGTTTGGGAAATACTTGACCTCAGTGACAGACATTGCCTTGCAAATGATTATTCCGGGCCCATACAGAGACAGTAAAAGCAGCAATGGGTGCAATTCATCTCCTGTATATCAGTTAAGTATGTTTGGATCCTTGGAGAGAAATAAGTAGGTAAAATGAAGCAACCTATCCATTGCTGTAAAGAAAGTCAGGGCATGCAAAGTATAGGGCTGTAAATTTAGGCGCAGAGAATCCCACCCAACGATTCAACAGGGTTTTTTTAGCATAAAATGTAACTACTTTCCTCCACCCAGAGCTTTTCATGTGAACTGTGAAAAAATTAGACCAACCATGACTACTCGTATCACCAAAGTCAACATGGGAAGGGACTGGTTTGTCTAGAGCCCAGAAGCATTTCTCTTCATATGCAAGGTCTGGCGAACGCATACGGTGCTCACCTCCTGGTGAAGGCTAAGCCGTGTGCACCTTTGCTTTCCTGCTAACCCACATGCACCTTTGCTTTCCTAGCGAAGGAGAAGCAGTAAGGAGTCGAAAAGGAAGCTAGGTATTGCCACTGCAGAATGCCAAGCCCATTGCCACAGTCTGCACTCATCCATTGCTATTCCTGGTAAATGATTTAACTATTCACTCAGATATTAAGGTAGCTTTTCCAAGATCTAGAGTGAATGAAAAAGGATTAAAAATTCCAGCAAAGCTACAGAGCCTTGTCTAGCTTGCTTTCCATTTATGTCTGTTTTACACTCCTCCACATAAAGATGAAGAATCTCAGACACAGGCCAAACATTATTTTTAAAAAAGGAAAGACAAAAAAATGCCACAGATCTGCACCATACACCGGAAAAATCTAGCAAACATTTATTGCTGGAGCGTACATGAACACAAAAATCTGTATTCTTTATATGGATTATCTGCAGAATAAACTTAGACCTGAATTATACTTCATTAATTAAGATTATCTATATCATGGCATATCGAATAAGTCATATCGGTATATACCTACCAGACAAACACAAAACAAGTCTATATTTCTGACATGAAAAGAGCAAATCAATTTGCTTTAATAAGTGGAAATGTGTTTCAGAATCAGCACATTGCAGTTCTCAAACCAACCCCACCCATCACAACAATTTCAGCAGACTACATATTTTGAGTAACCTAGCAAATAACCAGCAATCAGTATTTTGGTGACTAATCTCTTTAATAAAGGTTGCTGGCAGGTAGCATCTCCTTCAAAACAGAAGTCATCGATCAGATTTAGGCATTATCTACTTTTAAACAAGCAGACTGTTTTATTCATTACATTAAGGCAGTAAATAAAAAGAAATTGAAATGATCTTTCACAAGTTCCTTAAAATGGCGCCCACAAATGACAGTAATGTATTCCCACAGATCCAGTCAAGACACCTTTTTAATTCCAAAGAGGAATTATCCCCTGGGGGCTGTAAATCGCAAACCGCCAGCATAGTGCTAATGCAAACCCCTTCAAAAACTTAATAATGTACAATTCTGTTTCAGCCAGCCTTTCATTCCTTACCTGAGTAGCAAGATCCAAAGCATCCATTTTAAATTCAGCATGGATTATGGATGTGAGGAACCTTTGGCTTGTACTACCTGAACATACATACTTTCTTTTTCCGTATCTATAGAGGGGATAGGCTTCACTGATTTCCTCACTAAAGCTTACAAGTATTAAAAGCTGAACTTTCACCGTGAGCAACTTTTTGCCCTTGGGAGCAATATTCCAGCCAATACCTGCAGATAGCAACCACCTATCATAGAAGATATCCAAAGGCTTGGTTTGCCTACACACCCAGATCCAAAGTACAGCAAGAGGATTGTTTCAAATCTTTTTGTACCTGTGCAGTGCAGCTCATTTTCTAGTACGGCTTCCTGACAATGAAATAAAATTGAGAAAACAGCATGAATGGGAGGTAACGAAACCAAAATGAGATGTTGCATGAGCCCATTACCCACTAGGAGGATGTGAGGTTATAGACATGAACATAGAAGACAGAGACTGTTTAGGAAACCATAGTGATTTAGAAACTGCATAATTTAGAACTTAAAGTGCGAGACCTCATGATTCAATTACACCAGCTTTATTTATGTATTAGAGAGAGAGGAAGTTAAGATCTGTCATGATCAGGAAAATAACTTGATTTACAAGACTGACCCTTTGCAGAGAAAAAGACTAACGAACATCTAAATTGGGCTCATTTCCTCTTAGAGGTGGGATGGATTCTGCATACAAAGGTGTTTCAGGCATGGGGCCAAGCCTAGGTTTACAACTCTGGGGTTTTTTATGGCCCTCAGGTAGGATCAGTCATGTTGCAGAGCTGCCTGTCCCTCGTTTTACTGTAGAGGGAGAGTAAGCATCCAGCTGAGATAAGAAACCTCACCTGCAAGGTCACAGCGACTTAATTGCACCCGAGGAATCCAGGACTGTGATTCCTTTAATCAAATATAGTGGATTATCGTATCATGAGGTAAAACATAACTCACAAACTCCACAGTCTTTCACAATGTCAAGAAAATAATTGTTTCACATGCATATTATCTCTGAAAATGCAGCCATCTCTCTCCACAGAAATGGCATGGAGGACCAACCTGATAAATAATGGAAGGCCAGATCTTGACACATGGGGGTGTGCTCCCATTACCAAAATTTTGACCAAAACTTGCAGTCTTCTGATTATTTGCATTTGTTGCCTCACATACAACATCCTCAAAAATACACCAAAAATGTTTCTAAAGTTACATGTACACCATCGCTATGGAATAGAGATGGGAACTTAGAAAGATGTGTTGCTTTCACCGGATGTACTGCAAAAGAACCTGTAAACAGTAATTTTTTTTTTTTCTAAAGGGTAGCTCCTCTGCTGTGGAAAGGAAAGTACTGTGTTACTGCCCCGTTAACTGAAGTGATTGGTTATGTGCTAATTATGCCTCCAGTGTCAACTTGCAGTTCTCTTACAAAACCAGACAGCTCATCTTTTCAGAAGCACTGATAGATTGGGCTCATATGAGATGATATCAAAATATCACCTTGTTACCTATGTCAGATAGCTTCTGATGAGTGACATTAAAATCTTCTCAGGAAATTGCATGCCAGTTAGGCCGAAAAGACCTGCTGTCAGTACTTCTCCCTGCTGAGCTCAAGTGTGAGTTTGCTTTGGTGGCATCTCCTTTTGTTTGCAAGTTTTTCGACTTGTTTTCTAATAATTTGTAATGACAAGAGACAGTGCGGTAGAAGTAGCAGAGTTCAAAATAAACCAGTTAATTTTCTCAAAAATCTATAATGACTTTTTACATTGAAGCATTTACATTATTGCAGTTTCAACTTGTTCTCTGCTGTTCAGCTAAAGAAATTCTAGCAGGCAGCCCTCACATTCCCCCTTTATATCTTTCTGAAGTGTATATTTATTTATTTATTTATTTATTTCTGATCAACAAACAAAATGACTAAAAGCTGTCCGTTCAACAGGTTTCCTTTCATATGTCAAGTTTCTCATAACGCAAGTCATGTATATCAGGAGAATCGGACAGACCTGAAATATTCCCCCCTTACTTTCTTCAAAGCTGAATCAAATACAGCAGAACCAATAAGATGTGCCGAAAAGGTTTACAGTCTTTGGTCTGCGTTGTTAAAAATCTCCCCCAGGCAAAATATTGCATTCCTGGGCATTGGCGGCACCATCCAATCCCAGCTGATACGGGGAGTCCAGTGATCTGAGACAACTCTTCCTCCACGTGCATCCCTAAGGAAGATAACTCATGCTTTCTCTGTTTCCATTTTCTAGATGGGGTCATCGCTGATGAGGTTGCAAGATGGACCTGTGGAATTCACCATCAGCGATGACTCCATCTAGGAAATGTCAAGATTCATGTGAGAAAGAGTCACATTTTGCATTCTTGACGTCATGGTAGGCTCCATTGTCCAGCAGGTTCACTTTCAAACAATCTCCTCCTTGCTTTATTCAGTTTTGTCTCTGGAAAGACCATCTTGCAAAACTTCAAAGGTTTCCTGCTCCTTCAAAATTGTCCTTTGTTATGTGACTGTAGGACGTAAAACAAATGCACCAGTACCAGATGTCCTGGTGTAAAGAGGAAAAAAATTAATTTCTTTAGTTATCTTGGAGGGTGTTTGAGAGTAGGTTTAACTGAGTATTGAGCAAAACCCAACCTCAGGTGATGGCAACACTCTTTGTCTCAAATGTGCTGGTGGAGGTTTCTAGGGTTTTTTATTTTATTTTATTTTATTTTATTTTATTTTATTTTATTTTATTTTATTTTATTTTATTATTTTCCTTTTATTTTATTTTATTTTATTTTATTTTATTATTTTCCTTTTTTATTTTATTTTCCCAGACAGCATTTTAGCTAGCCCAAAAAGCACCACCAAAAATACACTCCCCCCAAAAAAACAAACAAAAAAACCCCCAAACCCAAAGCATACTATTATAGTACCACACATAAAAGTCCTGGGACACCCCTTTTTCAAGAATTTTAGGTACAATCTGGATATAGAAAGAGACAGCAGTATCCTGAGAGCACTCTTTGCTTGTTCACAGGATGTCCAGGAATCAGAAATACTGAAAGATAAAAATGAGCAGAGAGTTAACTGACAACTGACACTGTTTTCTGATCTTCAACAGGACATAAAAAGAACAATACAGAAAAAAATCCCAGCACTGCCAAGGTCCAGATATATTTGCAAACAGAGGGAAACACTTGAGCATGTGATAGAAAAGAAGTACCATGCTAAATTGTCATGACATTCTTGTCAGTCTTTCTGTCTAAATGCTGGTTGAACAGAGAATGTTTTTGCGCAGCAGGATAAAGAGGAACATCCCTACCTTATTACAGCAAGGAGTATAGAGAGATGAATTGGGAAGCAAGAAGGTATTTTGGTCATGCAATATGAATCGTGGCAGCTACCTTTTCCCCAGTCATGCTGCCCAGTCCTCTGTGATTGGATGTGGAAAAAGTAATCACAAGCTCCTGTGGTAATAAAGATACAAGGGCAAAGGTTCACCACAACCATATCCCATAGAGAATTCTTAAGGTTCTTACTACTCAGGTAAGAAATTATGCTTTTGCTAAATCCATGAAGAAAACACCCTGCATTTACGATGATACTTGAATTAACTGGTATGGATTTAATCGGTTGCACTGGCAGGAGTGAACCTGCCCACTGCAGATGCATTATTGCCATTTTCAGATGGGAATAGCTCTCTCTGACAGCACTTGATTTTACCAGTCACTGGAGATGTGAGAAAAAACACAGAAAATCAGGGGAGATCACGAGCCGTTATATCTATAATTAGGTTGAGTTGTGCCCTTTCAGCTCACTAGTCAGTTTGAGTTATGTGTCTTTACTGTGAGTATGCTGTGAGTATGGATTAGTTCAGCAGTGAGTTGAAAGCAAAGATCTTGTGAGGAAGTTGGAGAGAGTCATATTTGTTAAATCACAAGTTTCTCTTTAAAATGCTGATTGTTAAATCACAAGTTTTTCTTTGAAATGTTGATGTGAGTCAACAGGGGGATCAATACAGTGACATTACTCCTGGGAATTTACTCATGAGGTTGTTTTTCTACTATAAGAGTATTTACTCTACTATAAGAGAATTTACTCATGAGGGTTTTTCTACTATAAGAAAGGAAAAGGAAAAAAAACCACAACCAAAACGAGTATCCTGCTGGTATCAAAAGGCAAGATGAAATGCTTTAAACTCCTCACTGAAAGGAGAAAACTGACAGCGAATGTAATAAAGAGATTCTGGAAGACAAAGGTAAATATGGACAGCTGAATAGAGGGGACAAAAAGTGTATTTCTCTTGCAACATTTATGTAGGTAAATTTGACAAGGAGATAAGGAAAGAAAAGATGTCCTGCAATCCTCTTTACCTTTGACAGAATCAAACCCATTATCTGTAAGTTCATTCATATTTTTCCCTATGAATTTATCTCTGCAATTATGCTTGCTGTTTTGCATAGAACTTGTGAAGAAACTGAAGGAGTCACACGGGCTTTTCATCTGGAAGCTTTGCTTTTGGTCCTGTGGATGATTAGGAAGCCCGGATGTTGATGGGTTCCCCCTTCTGGTGGTTGACAGCTGTTCAAATACTGATTTTTCAATGCAGATCATGCCTGGTTACAGGTAAAGATCCATTTTGAATATATTTTAATAAAACAGCTTATTCCTGCCCAGGTTCAGAGAAGTGTAAAAGTCAAAAATAATGAGAACGCATCTTTCTTCTTTTTAAATCGGATAGTATAAAGCATCAAAAAGACACCACATAAAACCCTGGGGCAGTCTGACATGTGTTTAGGTACCTGAGACATCTGCATAGGTTGGAAGATATGATAGGGCTGCAGGAGACTTATGACCCTCTGGACTGGTGAATGGAAGCCACCTGGGAAGTTCCAGGGTAAGTCAGCACTAGACAGCTGGGTGTAGCCTACTGAGTTGTGCCCAAGGTTTTGGATTTGGCTCACAGATTTAGCTGCCAATGGTTAGCTTCCTAGAAGCAAGTGCCTTCACGCAAGCTCAGCATCTAGGATAAGATTCAGTTGTTCATGCATTGACATCTACTGGTCTTTTAGATACTGTAGGGTCTTCTTGCTTCTTGATGTTCCAAAATAGAACAGACCTATCATGTAGCCTGTGTCACATTTGGTCCAGAGTACCTCAGGGCATCAAAGACGGGTGGTCAAGGAACTCTATTCTACAAAATGACCAGACTCATTGCCTACTATAGAATGAACTGAAAAAACTCTTGGCTAGATCTCCAATGACTATAGTAGGAATGTAAACAACCAATGATTGAACTGGAAGTGGTAGGTCAGTGTCAAGTCTCTCTCTCAGTTTGTTCAAAGATGAAAGTTTTGTTTTTAGTCCTCTGCACGACTAGGAAGCCTGGTCATCTTTTTAAGTTCCCAGTTCCCACTCCCTGCGAGTTAGTCAGAGGTCTAACCACAGTCACCTAATGCAATTGTAAATCCTCCAGTGTATCTGAGATTTCCTGTTAAACAGAAGTAGCAGATGTGATAAAAGATCAGCATAGACCGGGGCCCCTTGGGCTTGATCAGATGCAATACCTTACAGTGTAAGAAGTAACAGTATATGTTTACGAAAAGACACTGAAATATTTCCTTAGTGTTTCATGGTAGATTTTTAACTTGCCATAGGATAAAGACAAGTTACTGTGATAGGAATTCTTTGCAAATTCATGTTGGTTGCTATTTATTTTGTGATTTTCAAGAGCCTTTCTTCCATTCTGCTATCTTCCCTGGAACTGAAACGAGAGTAACTGCCATAAAATGTCCTGGTTTTCCCTTTTTCTCACTTTCAAAGAGATATATTGTGGGTGGGATTCATCTCATGTATCTTTAGAAATACGAAAGCTGCACATTTAACTTCAATACAGTAAGCCAAGACTTCACCGTTCAAATAAAAGATCTGGAAGAGTCATTGTCTCTTTAGGAAAGGCTGATCTCTGAAGCCGCCTGTTTCTCCCCATTCATCGCAAAGGGAACCTAGGATGTCTAACTCAAACGTAGATGACCAAATCATTGTACATGTAATTCAGGTGCCAACACGTAAATGTTTAGTATCCTTCTAGGCATTGCTGTATTCTCGTCTGTTCTCCAGCTGCAAATTCACATGAGTGCAGATGTGCTGCAGGTTGTATGCCACACCTGCCAGCACCGTAGGGATGTCTTGCATACCCTATGACATTTCAAATGATACAACGTACCAGCGTTTGGGCAATTAAATTTTTTACTTTTTTGTTACATAGATCCTGCATCCTGTATTTGACCTTCTGCAGACTTCTCATTGTTCACCCATTTTCTATGCCACGAACCTGCCTAAGTTAATGTTTGAAGTACTGAAGGATAAACTCTGTGAGCCTCACATAATGTGAACGTTACTCATCTGAGTAATCTACCATGCTATTTTTTTCATTTTTGTTCTGGATTCCTCTCCTGTTGACAATCATACTGGTTCTACTGGTTGCCTGATGTAGTGCCATGAAAAATATGATATGGACAAACAGAAACAGTTGCCATTTTATCTTCACACAGGTCAATTTTTTAGCTCTCCTCCTAGTAGTTCCATCATTGGAGTCATTGGAGAAGGGGTCGTTCTGCCTTGCCACGTGGTAGCAGATAACATTCCTGAGATATTCTCTGTCCAGTGGATATTTCACGAGCAGTCTCAAGAAATAACCGTGAGCAGATATGATGGAAAAAATAAAAAGGAGAAACAGGATGAGAGATATCAAGGCAGAACACAATTCTTCCACAGTGAATTTAGAGCTGGCAACATGTCTCTGCACTTGAAGAACGTCAGGAGCTCTGACAAAGGATCATACACTTGTGTGGTCTCTTTCAATGACACATACCATGATATGTTGATTGAACTGCAAGTGGCAGGTCAGTGGCAACTCTCTTTTTATTCAAAGATAGAGCTGAACAGAAACGTGTATCTGTCACTAACTGACAGAATTATAATATAAATTTAATGTAATTGGACACATAAAATGTCTTCGTGCGGGGGATGAGTTCAATTTGCGTTTTCTCTAAATTAATGGCTACAACTGATATTTGAGGTAAGTTTTTGTTCTGGTTTGAGATACCTTTATTTAGGTACCCAAACACATGCAGCTCCATGTGACTTGAGAGTACAATCTCCCTTCATACTCAGTGAAAGCCCAGTCAGAAAGTTCAGGGAACCCTGCAAGTGTTCAGCTGATCAATGCAAAGTTAAATTTAGATTTCTACTGTGCAATCAACCATTACTGAGCTGACTGTCCAGAGTTGCTCTGTGGTCAGCATAATCAATTGGTCCCACCCCAATGCCTCACTGCTCACCTTGCTGCTTGCCCACAGCGGGAGAACAAAGTAGTGGGCAGGCCTTCATTGCTCCTCTTCCTAGTTCAGTACATTAATAGATACCATCTTCATAGGTGGCTCCAGTTAATGTGGTGGGCTTGGAAGTGGGCATGTGTTCCCCTGTGCTTTCCCTTCTACACAGGAACTGATTTCCACTCAGTAGGTATTGGGGCATCTCATACTGCAGCTAGATTCTTCTGAAGATATCTTCTTAGCTTTAAAATTCCAAGTGAAACAAAGGTTTGACATCTAAGTAGCACTGTAACTTAGTCTTCTGAGATCCAGAATATAAACAATACTTCTTTTTTTTTTTTAAAAGTGTAAACCAGAACTGTACCATGTCAGTAACAGTTTTACTTGAAATTATTAGCTTGAGACACTAGTGCGTTCTGTTTTCATGGATAGATTGCAATGATTTTTCATAGGCTTCCTATTATTTGTTAATTGGCATAATTATATGGATTTTTTTTTCTTTATTTATAGAATTCTAGGAAATTGCATCCCCAGCTAGCTTTGTTTGCTGCAATGTCTGTTAAATTGTTCCTTATTCTCAGTTTGACATTGCTGACCATTAAGAAACTTCAGGGCCCAAGTCTCCATCACGGTTCAAATTCAGAAAAGTCTTTCTATGTACTTCCACAGAAACATATATATACAAAACTAGTGTTGAATTCAAGATAAAGCAGACAATTTCCTGTTCTCAGTACAGGTTGAAATGGAGAATAAGTTTGCTTTTTCTTAGCGACAGGTGGTGTGCCTTCCATTTTTCTGAGGAGTCACGAGAAGCAGGGCATTGACCTCACCTGCCATGCATCTGGATGGTTTCCCAAACCTGAGGCGATTTGGCTGGATGGTCAAGGACAGGTCCGGAAGGAACTATCGACCACAAAGATGACAATGATGCCTACAGGCCTATACCATGTTGTAACTTCCATGAACCTAAAACCGAGCTCTGACATGGAAGTCTCCTGCAGGATAGTCAACAATCTGCTAAATACAACGAGCGAGTCTCGAGTCCTCATCTCAGGTGGGTGATCTCTGTAGTCACCTGTGTGTAAGGTTAAAAAGACAGTCTAAATGGCAAGGGTCCCATTTTTATGTCACAAAGCTGGCCTCATTCCCAGAACCAGTGTTGGAAAAAAGACCATGAGAGCTGCAGTCTTCTTCCACCTTTATTTCTAGTTCACTGCAAAGGCTTTGACAGTAAATAATGAATCAGTTTCTCCATTTAAGAAGGGGTCAGGTAGTATCAAGACTTTCTGTGATCTCGTCTTCAAATTTAAGGCCGTCAACTTGCTGGAGCTGCATGACAATGGATTAAGAATACATGTATGCACATGCAAAAATGATATATTTCCTTAGTCGAGCACTCTAAAAGCTTTCATTATCCAGAAACAGGTTACCAGGTCATTTAATAAGATGTGTGCTGATGCATTTCACAGAGCATAGGTGAAAACAATAGTTATATTCACAAGAGTTAAAGTGATCATTTCAACAACTCACAAATGGGTTTAGTCTATGTTTTTATCTTCTCTCTTTTTTTTTACTATGTGCATCACTGTGTAATTGTGGTGTGGATAATGTCATGCCTCCCAGTCTTCTGTAGAATGTCACACATTACTCTTTGCTGGGTATATAAACAAAAATCAGGTAGCCTGAAGCAAGCCCCATAGGGCTGGACTCCAAGATGAACTTCAGCATTATGAAGCCAGTGTCTAGGTCTGGAAGGGAAATTAGACTGACGTGTAAATTTCTTGAAGAAGTGTGTGAGGAAAGTCCCTTTCAGATGGCATCAAGAAACTCTAGAACATTGATTGTGCTGGATAGAGAAAATAGGAAACAGCCAATGTGGGGAATATCTTAAATCATATTCTCCTTCTTGGCTTATGCACTATGATCAGCACGATGAATCAGATATTAATTGAATCAAATTAAACAAGCATGAACATATCTCTGTTGCCCAGTGGTGTTGGTTTCTTCCTTCATTCCGTCACCTGCTCAGTTTAGTATGAAATGCAACACATTTGTGAGAAAAGCCTGAGAGCCAGTATTTCTGTCTTTTGTGTGACTCATGAACTGTGAAAACCTGTCTACTTGTCTCAGACACCTCTTTCATAATTCTGAATCTGATACCCAGAGAAAGAGTCTCCCTGGATTAGTCCTGTTGGGGAGGGCTAGATCTCTTCTTCAGCAACCTTACTAACAAAATTCAAGTAAAATGCAAATTCACCATCTCCTCAGATGTATTGACTGCGTCCTAGGTTATAATTGTCTTTATGTTTCATCATTAATAGAATATAACTACTTTTGGTCATTTTTACAGATATTTTCTTTCCCTACATTTCAAAATGGCTGATTACCTTCCTGGTAATTTTATGTCTTAGCATGGTCCTAATTTCCACTGTATCTTTTAAGCTGAGAAGTAAGTATTTCTTTGCGTGTTATCTCTGTCAACATCTAGAAATATCAAAACAGTTCATACTGAAATCCGTATCTGTAACACACGTTCACAAGCAAAATCACCGATGATTATTTAATGACCAAATTCAGGAAATGGAGCAAAAAGGAGTGGGAAAGTATATGATCTGAACAAGGAGGAATGCAAATTGCATGTGAGAACGGCTTTAGGTCTGACAAGAGAAGCTCTGTGAGCTGAACTACATGTGTAATTTCCTATCTATAATCATCGGGGACATAACTCCAGAGCGCTGGCAATGACACCAGAGCCTAAATGAAAAATCAGAGAGATGATTTTTGTCAGTATTACTCTACAAAAACATTCAAAAAAGGGTTTTTTTTGCTCTTGTTTTAACCAGGCAGTCACAAGAAAACAACCAGCGCAGGTAAGTAATGAGGAAGACGAATATGAAGATTATAAAAATTTGTAAGTTGGAAAGTTTATTTATATTAAATTACAGACCTAATTAGCAGTTGTAGTTGGATACAAATACTTTGCAGTTTTTAATTTTATTTTTGCACCGCACAATGTAATAAGTTCCTGTATGAGTTTTTTTCGTTTGTGCTTTACAAACAGAGTAAAGCTCTGTTCATTAAGCTCTAGTCATGACTGCATGCTGACTGACATATGGTGTAATGTCATACATATTCAAGCTTTGTTTCTAATTTTTCAAGAGTTAACTAACTCCATTAGAAATGAGACATGTCTTGGCATAAAAAAATTTAATTCTTTGGACTAACAAAAAGCCTTGGGAAGTTTATTAGGTTAAATTAAATTAAAGTTTTAGCCCTACTTATTTCTGTTTGTATATGAAGTACACTGTTGTATGACAAGGGAAGTTTACAAGAATAATCAACATCATGATTAATTCTGTTTCTTTTTCAGTAAAAGCGAAGATGGAAATAGAAGAAGGTAAAAGTCCTTTCATTGGAAATGATGCTAAACTTAGCAGACATCTCAAAGACAGAAATTCAGGGAAACAACATTTGAACGTTGATTATCAATATAGTAATTCCAGGATTGGCAGCCCTTTTCAATATAAAGGGGAGAGGGACAACCACCCATCATACCCCACATGACGTCTGTTCTCTAGGGAAGACTGTAGATGTTTATGAGGAAGTAACATGGGCCAGCGGTGACCTTTGTGAAAACTCACACCAAATCCCTGCTCTTGGATAGAAAGCTCTTTGCGAGCTTCTAGCACTCCTTTTCCTGCTGGCGGCCACTCTTCTGCCTTTTTTAAAGTTATTCAGACCTACCTTTACTCAGCTGAATAAAGTCGGCTGTAAACACTGTGATTTCCACTGGGAGCTTGGATGCCTACAGCTCAGTCCACTTATGTACATACAGGTGTCTTCGAGCATTTGTGATGTCCTTGGTCATCCCTCTTATCTCCTAGCTGCTGCCTTGGAAGGAAGCAGGTAGCTCATTGATCTTTGATTGTTTCTGAGAGACACAATTTGAACAGAGCTTCCATAGGAGAGCAGAGGTCTTTTAGAGAGACACCTACTACAGCACTTGGAGTACCCCAGGGCACCACACATGCCCCGGGTGCCTATGCATCTGAACGTCCCTCTTAAATGTGGTCAGTTAAGGCACAACCTAACAGGCTTTGAAACAAGACCTCTACCAGCAATACATATAAGTCTTATTCCCACCCTGCTGAATGAGTTTTTAAATAATAACTTAGTGAGTTATATAAATATGACAAAGTTGAAAGAGGGTGATACATTCATGGGTTAAGTTGTTGAACTGGATTTACATGTACTTAAAGCAGTTGACAGTGTAAGCCAAGCATGCACTTGCTGTATGGCTATGAGGTTCGTGTATTGGTATTGTTGAGTGCGTTAAGCCACTCTGTCAAAGAATTTACACTGATATCTGTGTATTGTCTTTTCTAGAAAAAAAACAGCTCGAGTCAACGTTAGGTAAGATGCTTTTGTAGTTCGTTGTGTTTAATTGTTTTTGTGCTAAAGTTAAGCCCACTTTGGGTTTTCCCTGGCTTGGTTTGCTTGTTTCTTCTGGTCTGATTACTGGGTTTGACGACACTGTTTTATGTAGTTGAGCATTTAAAATTAAATGCAAGATTCAGCTGAATCGAATCGTTTGCATGTGAAAAATTTCAGGTGTAGTTTATTTAATTTTCTATGTGTTTTTTTTTCTTTGTTTTGTTTTGGGTTGTGTTGTTTGGGTTTTTTTTGGAAAATAAAAGCTTTAAGTGTTGCAGAATTTTTGTGTGTGTGCTTAGCTGTAAAACAGACTAATTGTTCTGGAATGATGTGTTTCCCACAAAAGTGACACAGTTTAAGGCTTTATGGAATGTTGTGTGAAAGTCCGTTAAGTAACTATTAACTTCCAGTTTACATACAATAAGTACTCCATTAATGGTATATCTTTTATTCTATATGTTGAATTTTCAGAAGAAGAAAAAAACAAACATCGAGCAGGTAAATCTAATTTTCTTAAAATATTCATTGAGAATGTCCAGCCTCACTGAAAATAGGCTACTCTGTATAATTAGCTTACTTTTACGTAAAACGAATTCCCAGAAATGTTATTAAAGGTAATTACATGGAAAAGAGGGCAATGATATTTACTTTACCTACATATGCAGGATGCACATATACACATGGACCCTGATAATGATCCACTTACACCTCTCAGCACTCTGCATTAGGTTTCTTCTCTCTCGTGGTTTCGTAGAATTGTTTAGGTTGAAAAAGACCCTTAAGTTCACCAAGTCCAACTCTTAACCCGGCACTACCAAGTCCACCACTGAACCATGTCCCTAAGCACCATGTTTCACCTGGACACAACTGCAAATTTCACAGCACCAAAACTCTCAGCTCAGCTTTCTCATTCTCTCCTTCCCTTCTTCTCACGTTACTCAGAAAAAAATTGTAACTGCTTTTATCCTGCAAATTTAATGACAAAAATCTCCCACATAAGTGTACACACTGTTCCCGCAAGGAACGACAGGTGATGTAATTCTAATGTCTTTCTCACAAATGGTTTTGCGTTTTTGCCTTGAGTTTTTACATCACTCATTTATGCTATTCCTTTTCAGCAAAGTCGGAACTCAAGAAACGTTTTGGTAAGGAAACTTCTTTTATGTAAATCTGACATTCTTGTCAAGTTTAGAAACAATAAGACAAGTCTTCAGGTTCATATGTCTATGTTATCCCTGGATTTGAAGCCAAGTAGTACAGTGAAATATCAACCTATGGAAAAGAATAGTCTCCTATTCCATGCTGGGGGGTTGTCCCATTTTAAAAAAGTGGAGCAAAAAAGGAAAGCAAACAAATGTTAGTGACTGAAATGTCTTTCCCTTTCAGTTCGACTGAGGACAGAGCTGGGTAAGTGGTTTAAAAGTACTAGTGATTATGCAGAATGCTAGTATTGGGGGGTTAAGAGGAGAAAGGCCAAAACTGATGCAGAATAACAGCAATGACAGAAAAATCCTGGAGGTGTTCAAGGCCAGACTGGATGGGGCTCTGAGAAATGTGGCCTAGTAGGAAGTGTCCCTACCCATGGTAGTGGGGTTGGAATTAGATGATCTTTAAGATCCATCCTACGATTCTATGATTCTAATTCCACATTAATAGTCTTCTCAGTCTAGGAAGTACCTAACTGCCCTATAAATACATAATACAGTGATGTTCATTTTCTTTCCATAGATTTCTGGGAATCCCGGAGCTATGCAGGTAAGCTGGCAGGATCAAGAGTGTGAAAATTCAGTGACCATCTGTCCAAAATGACCTGAAATGGTAACATCATGATGTTAGACATACACCGACTGAGCTGGAGTCACAGGAATATGCTGCCTTGGTTAACAGGAAATGAGGCTGGGATGTGGCTGTTGGGAAAAGCGGAAAAGCGAGAAAAGGAGTTGCTGAAAGGTGTCAAAGTCTGGGGTGGGGTGTGGACACAGTTCTGGAGAGGATGGATGGCCACATGGAAAAGAGAAAGAGAAATTCATGGTAAAGCATGTAGACTTTTGCCCTGAAAGAGGACACGGCTGTGAGAGCTCCAAGGTACTTCTCGGTTCATCAGGGATTGCCCGCCCTGTGCTGGGGAATGTTTAAATTCTTGGTTGAATTGCACCAGGACCGCTCAGACCCTCAAATGCTTCAACCCATAGCCACGTGCAGAGAGAAGTCCCTGAGCCACTCTGCTCATTGGATGATTCTTATTTTCCCCTCCAGTTCCCATTACTGTGAAATCTGACTGCCGAGTCCTGGAGCTCCAGCTGCCAGGGGTTCCAGGTGTGGAGAGCAACGCGTCTGAACCTGCTGGCTCAAACTCTCCCTGCACAGTCCCTGTCCTGGTGGGGGAGGAAGGGTTTGCATCTGGGAAACACTACTGGGAGGTGAAGGTGGGCCAGGAGCAGGACTGGGTGCTGGGGGTGGTGAGGGAGAAAGGGAGACAGGAAGGGCCACGTCCCGGGGAGGACTACTGGGCTCTGCACAGGTCCCAGGGAGAGATTTTCTGTAGCACAGACCACAAGATTGAGAAGCGGCAGATGAGTTATTCAGTGATTGGTGTGCTTCTGGACTTGGACAGAGAGCGAGTGAAATTTTATGAAGCAGAGCAGATACGTATCATAGTGAGAATGCCGCTAAGGCTTGGAATGGAACCTGCAGAAAAGTTTTACCCATTTCTATCCAAAACGGAAGGGACACGCCCACCTCTTATCCACCCGGTCTCAATCCCAGTCCCTTTGGAGACACTGTAAAAGGAAACTTTGAGTCAAATGTGTTGTAGAATCAAAGTTCTTTGCCAAAGACGTCATGGTGAAAGGAGGAGAGACTCGAATGGCTTCGGATGTCAGCAATTACAAGATAAAGGGAGTAGGACTGGGTATCAAAACAGGAAAACCTGAAAAAAAGGAGAGAAGTAATGAATGAAAATTACAGTGTCTCAAAATAGAAAAAAGTTACTTTGAAGGAAAAGAAATTTTTAGTATTATTTGTTCTCAACTAAGAGAACAGAGAAAGCCTCTCAGGATTGCTTTTTGTTGCAAAATATTCTCAAAGCTGTATGTGAATTCCAAGGCATGTATAAACCATTACAAAAAAAATGCACTCTTATAAGTAAGACCAGGACAAAGAGAAAATTTCATTAATTTTTCTTTCTACGTGATCCAAGAAGCATGGTTATGAAGAAAATCAGTGCCCAAAGGAAAAAAGGAATATCAGAAGCATTTGATTATTTCGTTAATCCGTTCAAATCATTATGATTATTAGGGAATCTAGTCTTCACCCTTGTAGAGGCTTGGATGCATTCTCTGCTATCTCTTTGATTAAAATATGGTTGGGTGACAAGGATATTTTTTTCCCCATTTGAATGTATTTTTTACTCCCTATTAATGCAACCTTGAGCATTTGTGACAACTGAATGGAGACAGCATTCCCCTGGTCCAGTAGGTGTCTCCGCAGGGAAAGATTATCAGTTCTGACTGGTACTGTTAAAAAAGGAGTTATGGCTCTTTACATTTAAACACCGATTCAAAAGTGTGTTCTGTTTCTGAGCGCCTGAAAGCGTAATACAACTTTCCAAGAGAAGGTTAAAGTAAAGGGTTTTTTGGACTGCAAGCCATATTGAATTTGAACCTGATGCCTCTTGCTGCCAGTAAGTCTTGGCAGAAGTAACACTCAAAACTAGATTCTAAGTGAAACCTACAGCGCTTTACTTTGAGTTTCTTATGTTTCCCACATCAACTCCAGCTACTTTTGAGACCTGATAAATTGAAAGGAGCCAAGTTAAGAATCTGTGGAAAAAATCTGCCATGGACTAAAAAGCACGTGACTAAATGCCTAAAGGTCTCGTCAAACATGAAAACATTGCACAAAACCTTTACAATAAATTGTCTGTAAATTTCATACCACCTGCACTTTCTTTTCCTTGTATTTCCTGTTTTCACACCTGTCTTGGTTAAACTTTGGCAAGCCGAGGGTAGAGTAAAACTTTTTTTCAGTCTCTGAACCATTTGTTCTGAAAAATATTCATAGCTGCTTGTGTCAAAATTGTCAAATTCCAGTTAGAAATGGTATTGGGTTTACATGGCAAAGTTTTGGCAGATGGAGGTGGGGAGGCTGCAGGGGTGGCCTCTGTGAGAAGAGCATTGTGAGCTCTAGAGCAGAGACTCCTCTGCAGCGCATGGAAAGTTTGTAAGACTCCGTGATGGAGCGGGTATTTCCCTGCAGTCTCTGGAGACATCACACTGCATCCCATAGAAAACCCAACCCTGAGCAGGTGGATATTTCCTAAATGAGCGGAGGTCCATGGAGAGCCCATGGTGGAGAAGGGTTATCTTGAAGGACTGCAGCCTGTGGAGAACTGGTCCAACCTCCTCACCATAACAGGTTCACCTAGAACAGGTTGGACAGGTTCTCATCCAGGTGGGTTTTGAATGTCTCCAGAGACGGAGACTCCACCACCTCTCTGAGCAGCCTATTCCAGAGCTCTGGCACCCTCAAAGGGAAGAATTATTTCCTCATGTTGAGATGGAACTTCCCGTGTTTCAGTTTGTGCCCATTGCTCTTTGTCCTGTCAATGGGCACCGCCTTAAAGACTCTGTCCCCATCCTCCTGACACCCGCCTGTTAGATATTGATAAGCATTGATGAGATCCCCTCTCAGTCTTCTCTGCTCCAGGCTAAACAGACCCAGGTCTCAGCCTTTCCTCATCAGAGAGGTGCTCCAGTCCCTGATCATCTCCGTAGCCCTCCGCTGGACTCTCTCTAGTAGTTCCTTGTCTTTCTTGAACTGGGGTACCAGAAATGGACACAGTACTCTAGGTGCCTCACCAGGGCAGAGCAGAGGGGGAAGATGACCTCCCTCAACCTGCTTGGCCATGCTCTTCTAAATGCACCACATGAGACCACTGGCCTTCTTATCCACAAGGGATCATTGAAACAGACACAAAATCCAAAACACTTTCCCCCTGTGCTCCTTTTTCCCAGGCTCAACTTCACTCCTTTACTTCCAACTCCTCTACCTCCCCCTACCTGTGAGTGGCACGGGGGGACAGAGAATGGGGGGTCATGGTCAGTCCGTAACAGTTCCTCTCTGACAGACCTTCCTCCTCACACTTTTCCCCTGCTCCAGCGTGGGCTATCTGTAGGCTACAGTCCTTCAGGATAAACCTGCTCCCACATGGCCTCTCCATGGGCTGCACTTGTCTTCAGGGAATTCCCACCGGCTGTAGCATAGGGACCTCCACGGGCTGCAGTGTTGGTACCTGCTCCACTGTGGTCCTCTCCACAGGCAGGTGAATTTTTGCTCTGGCAACTGAAGCACCTCCTCCCCCACCTCCTTGTCTGACCTTGGTTGTTGGCCTCACATTTTTTCCTTACTGTTGTGCTGCATTTTGCCCCGTCATAAACACGTCGTCTCAGAGGTGTCACCAGCTTCACGGATTGGCTCAGCATCTGCCTGGAGTAGCTCCATTTTGCAGCCGGCATGAGTCAACTGTGTCCAACGTGGGAGCAACCCCTCACTCTTGACCACAGAGGCCACCCTAGCAGACCCTCTGCTACCAAACCTGGCCACAGACACGAAATACACACAGAAAAAAAGTTTCTTATATTTACCTATCATCTTATACAGGCTCCTTGATTTTAGTTTTCATCAACAGGTGGAAGGCATTTCTTATCATTTTCCCAGGAGGGCAGAATTGCTCCTCCTACTTCAGTGATAACGAGTCACCTTGTTCCTTCCTGTGTGTTTTAAAGGTACTAGCCAGGACACTCCTTCCAACAGGTAAGAGCACAAGGCTTTTTTCATGCTCGAAAGGACACACAATGACAATAGCAAAAGAATATATTCTAGATGTCTTTTGGGGCAGGCATATTCTATTTTGTACTTCACAGGTGATATCTGAGGATTAATGACTGAGAAGGAATAA
>VXBH01006717.1:100-29055 GCA_013400035.1 Rynchops niger
TGGTGAGACCACACCTCAAATACGGTGTTCACTTTTGGACCCCTCATTACAAGAAAGACATTGAGGTGCTGGAGCGGGTCTAGACACAAAGCTGGTGAAGAGTCTAGAGCACAAGTCTTATGAGGAGAAGCTGACGGAAATGGTGTTTAGCCTGGAGAAAAGGAGGCTGAGGAGACCTTATCAGTCTCTACAACTACCTCAAAGGACGTTGTAGCAAGATAAGAGGGTCGGTCTCTTTTACCAAATAACAAGTGATAGGACAAGACAAAACGACCTCAAGGGGAGGTTTAGATTAGATATCAGGAAATATTTCTTCCCGGAAAGAGTTGTCAACCAGTGGAACTAGCTGCCCAGGGAAGTGGTTGAGTCATGATCCTGGAGGAATTTAAAAGACATGTAGATGTCATGCTTAGGGCCATGGTTTATTGGCGGACTTGGCAGTGCTAGGTTAACAGTTCGATTTGATCATCTTAAGTGTCTTAAGTGTTTGCAACCTAAATGATTCTATGATTCTATGAAAAATTCCACAAAACCAGTTTGATTTTTGTTCCAAGGGAACCCAAACAGGAATCTAAGAGATTCCTTCCCATGGGACAGATGCAGGAGCACGTCCCAGATCCTTCCAGCTTACCTGCCCACTCTGCAAACACCCAGTGAGGCACTTGCCAGGGCCTCGGAGCTGCTGAATTCCCAAGAAAGTTCCCTACTTCTCTGGGAGCAGCCTGGACAGACTGCTTGTCCTGGAAGGGCAAGCTGGGAGCTGAGGGGATGGTGTGGCAGGCAGGACCGTGGCAACAGCAGCCCCATCCCAGAGCAGCCAAACAAGATGAGCAAGGAAGGGATCTGTGCATTTAGGAAGCTGAGGCCTTCAAACACAAGCATCCTTCCATAACACTGTTTTCCCCAGCTGGCCTGTTTTGCAGATCACCAAGGCATGAGATTTAGGCTTCCACTGTGTTCGCCACTGGGAGCGGTACAGAAGTCTAGAGCCCTTTTTCCTTCACTGTCAGTTTCAGCATTTGAGGTTTCATCCCTTGCTTAAATGAAACCAAATTTCACAATACTAAATCCTCCATACCACAAATATCATTACAGAAAACTTTAAATTGTATAAACACTGCAGAAACGCATCTGAGACTGCTTGGAAATGGAGTCATACACCATGTTTTGCATTCACATTTTAATTTCATTTTTTCTACCCTACAATCATGTTTTAGTCCACTCTTAGATAGAGAGTTCTACCAGTGCTCCTCTGACACTACTAGGACTAAGGCTTCTTCCTGTGGGATAGATTTTCATATCTGAAATATATCCATGCTGAGGATTTAGGGTGAATAAAGCCATATTTAAAGCGATAATTATAAAACTCAGAAATTTTGCTGCTGAAGAGAACGTCACCATTTCCAATAAACTTGGGGTTTTTAATTATTATCATTTCCTAAGGACAAGAAATGCTGATTGACCTCTTCATGGCTTATATGCTTTAGACTTCAGGGAAGTCTGCAGGGTATTTTTTATTGCTGTTATTGAGAAAAATGAAAAAAAAATCCAAAACCTACAGAAGCAGATGCATTGATATTTAGGACCTGCTGGGACCCAGTGGGTTCCACCATTTTAAGTTGGAATTGCCCATGTTGTTCCAAAAAATAACAGGTACATAAAGTACTTGAAAATCAGAGACACAACTAAAATTAATGATGGCAAATCTCCATTGGCTAAGCAGAAATTATTCACTTCAGAGAAGGATATGGATTTTTAAGAAAAATTGATTGGCTGAAAACTTGTGTACATTAGGTAGAAAAGCAAGGCAGTATATTTTCCCTCTAGTTCTCACTACTTTAAATACAGCTGTATAAATACCCGGGACTTTGTGGAGATTGTCCTTACCTACAGTGATAACAGAGAGGGGATAATCCCATTCACTGGGTGTAATAGTCTGCAAGCTTCTATTGCCACCAGTGTGGAGCACAGGAATAATAAAGAACTAGAGTGCTCTACAGATGTGTACAAATACGGGCCGGCTGGATTCTGCCTTGATGTTACTTCTGTGCTTGCACAGTTATGATGGCAACAGTTCTTTGTTTTTCTTAGGTGCCTTTCTTTGTTGATGCTTTGATTGTAAAAAATACGTTAAGAAGAAGGGGGTCATATAAGGCTAACTTTGAAGTTGGAAGTGTCCTACACTGTAACAAATATGTCTGTCAGCATGTCACAGCGACACACAGCATAATCAGGTATTAGAACCATTTGTATAGGTTTTTAAAAAGCTCCATCCACTCTGTGCTGCTCACATCTTTTTCTCTTTGCCGTAGATGAAAAAACAGCACTTTTTTTTCTTGAAAATCCATATTCTGTTTTGACCAGATATGAAACTTCTTTATTTGAAAAAAAAAAAAAAAAACAATGTGAAGGGGTCATCCTTTGCTGCCACAATTCCTTACTGCTTTTTGCTGGCTGTCACAGATTGATCCAGTCTCCGTGTAATCAGGGGTAAAATTGGTGCTCTGCATTGCACAGCGACTGCAATATTACGTGATTGATATAAACGCAACCAGTGCAGCTGTAGGGACCAAAGACAGGATCTGAGTTCTTCATATCCCTCCTCCTAAAAATGAAACCCGTATCTGACCTCCATAGTGAACATACAGGGAGCTTTTGGAGAATCTGAAAATAGGAATTAAAGTGTACCTGTCTGAAACAGATTATAATCCTTTAAACAAGTGTCTTTGAAAGACTTTTTATTTGTAATTTCATTGTTCATGTCTGGCTTTTTCAGACTCACTAGGTTACCCCACAGGTATTTATAAATGGGAGTAAATGCAAAGATTGGTATTCAGCCAGCCATTCATTTCTGGGGATTTGGTCAAACCAGAATTCATGCTTTCAGACATTCCCTGAAGACTATAATATGATCACCCTTAAAAATCAGAGGGTTTAGGAGACTTGATGATTCAGGAGGCTTACTGCTAGTTTATAGAAATACAATTAACATTTGTAAGGAATGCTAATTTTACTGCAGTGCTCCCATGCTAAGAATCTGTAAGAGTATATTCACCATAATAATCACTATATTTTTCATATTAGAAAATAGAAATAGAAAATAGAATGTGTTGGGTTAGAAGGGACCTTTAAAGGTCNCCTCCGCTGGACCTGTTCCAACAGGTCCATGTCCTTCCTGTGCTGAGGGCTCCAGAGCTGGATGCAGTACTCCAGGTGGGGTCTCACGAGAGCAGAGTAGAGGAGGAGAATCACCTCTCTGGATCTGCTGGACACGGTTCTTTTGATGCAGCTCAGGCTGTGATTCGCCTTCTGGGCTGCAAGCGCACATTGTTGGCTCATGTGCAGCTTTGGACGTACAGATGCCCAAAGATGAGAAATCCAGATGAGACAGCTCATCCACCAGTACCCCCAAGTCCTTTTCCGCGGGGCTGCTCTCTATCACATCATCCTGCAGCCTGTATCGATAACAAGGATTGTATTCATTCTAACTAATGGATTTAAAACTGTTCCTTTCTAATACACTGGTTTAAGTGCTGACTAAAGCATTGTCAATTCCATGGCTAGTAATGTTCAGCTAATTTAATTTAATTTAATTTAGACAAATATCTATATTGAGGAAGTCATTGACATGTTTAACTTTATTTATAAATAGTCAACTAGACAAAGGTCTTAACTGCTGTGAGCTAATCCATAGAAAAAAAAGCTGTCATTAAATTTGGCATTTAATCATCAGCTTTTATTGACTCAGCCTGGAAAAATCTTTTCAATTAATCAAATAGAAATAAACTCCTTTGTTTCTCATTTCTGTGACTATATTAGACTCTCCTATTATAATATATTGTTAGTCAATATCTCCCAGTTAGCAGGTATCCCTACCTTGATATTAAGTAGATTTAATTTCTTTACGGAGGCACAAAGGTGAGCAATATATTTTTGTACAGTTTTGTACTGTTTTCCAATGGATGGGGATAGCTTCTCGGATTTCAATATATTCTGGAGAATATCCAAGGCCAGTAATAAACAAAACCTAGCAGATTATATGAATTCCATAAATTATTAAGGGTCATCATTAGCTAAGCTTTCTCCTCATTTCCATTTCCTTTTGACAGGAATAACGACTCTGTTACGAAAAACTTTCAAAAGTATAGGAATATGAAACATAGGCAGTCCAAATCTGTTTAATAAACTACTCACAGATTAAAGTCCGGCTACACTGTAGTTTATGGGACAGACTGAATAGTATCAAATAAGCACTTATAAACAACCGTCAAGCATAGGAAATAAGTTCTGCAAATTGCAATTTGTTTGTCATTAGTTCATATTAGCATTAAACATCAAGTACCTCGAAACCGTAAAAGTGATTTGAACTGCAGTACGACCAAACTTCTGCTGCTCAAAGTTGGCCTTTTGGGAGTATGACTTGTCTATTTTGCACAAAGAAAATCAAATGCAAACTCCAACCAAAACTCACTATAACAAGTAAATGACCTTCCTACTTTATTTGGGCTGCTAGCTAGGTGACCCAGTAGTCCTTAATTCACTTGACAACTTACTTCTGTAGACAAAGCAGGAGTAAAACAGGAATTATCATCCAAGACAAAAGTTTGAAAAGTTCCTGGCAGGACAGAGTAGGAGGAAGTCCCCACGTGATGTAACTCAACATGGCTCAGTTAAAATCACCAGCTGAGAACCTTTATAGCTTGGTGAAGATTTAAAACAAATGTCTCAAAATGTACACAGCCCTTATGCAGACTCTAATAACACAAACTTTCTTTTCAGTTTAAACCCTAATATGGCTTTGCATTAAACTGCTTAGCTCATATTAATGGAGCTGCATGTTTTTTTCCAGGCATGACAAATAGCTGCTGCTCTTTCATGGTCACTTGAAAGCGCTGAAGCTTCACCCAGTCTAATTATGAAGTTGCTGCTGTTAGTTTACACCTATATCTTTCAATGGAGGCACGTTATAAGGCTTTGCTTTTGTACCAGTTCAGTCCTGTCTCACCGGATCTCATTTCAGCAAACATCTAGGGTACAGTGGCTTGCAGTCCACTTCTAGCAGTGTGTGTGAAAACACGTGTGAAATTAAGGGGATTTCCTGGGCTTGACATTGCTTTGAAGGGATAGTCAGACCAGTATGGAGAGGTGGTCTACTGTAAAAGGGGAAAAGGTTTAAAAATACATATTCTATTTATTGTAGATTTTATTTCCTCAGTTCTGGCATTGGTAATATTCTTCAGGAAACTAAATGATGTCATTTCCTTTCTACAAGCAAGTTACATAAATGCTGGAATACAGCCACTTCAAGCAGCCTTCAAACAGATGGCCATGTGTATGAATGCCAGAAAGTGAGAGCAGCCACTTGTAGTAAAAAATGTTACCCCACACATGGTATAATGTTTATTTTATAACCTCTCTCATGGACTTACATGGCTCATTCTTCTAATTTTTCCAGGCACAAATCCCTTAGGAAGTAGCTGTAAAATACCAAAGTAAAATAAATTAAAATTATATAAATAAAATAACTGGAGCAGAGCAAAGCTTAATGCCTCAATAGATATCAGCCACAACAGAGAGCAGAACAGAGACAGATCCCAATACCAAGCATTTCATTTGCTTAGTTTTTCCAGGACTGAACTTTGAGTAGTAAACCAATGAGACTTAAGAAAACCCAATTCAGTTTAAAGGCTTTATAAAGCTTGGGAAGGAACTTTAGCTGGAGGTGTGATATCTGAATTCCTTGAACACGACCCCATATTTGCTGTAACAAAAGAAAACCTGTCCATAAGACAGTGAGCTAAGGCCAGATGCTGCACTCTGACACATAGGAGGTGCAAACAGAGCAACTTGGTCCTTAGAAACAGAGACATGAGGACAGAAGCCAGCACTACATGACTAACCTTCCTGGAAAAGCTCATGCACAGAACCATGAGCAGCTGGAACTACAGTGGTACACATCAGAAAAGAGAAGGAAGATAGCACAAAAGGAAGGGAGCATCCCACAGGACACACTGCCACCCATCCTAGTAGACCTACAGCCAGTGCAACTGCTGGAGGTAGTGCTGCTTCTAGAATCATAGAATCATAGAATAGTTTAGGTTGGAAAAGACTTTTAAGATCACTGAGTCCAACTGTTAACCTAGCACCGCCAAATCCACCACTAAGCCATGTCCCTAACACATCCCTCCTCACATTTTGCCATGGTGGGATGAGAAGCAGGCAACACCAAGGGGTCAGCTGCAGCACTGTAGAGTGAGGAAGAGGCTCAAAGACACCCTGAAGCAGTAAGGCTAACATGAAGGCATCAGGGAGTCCACCTCTGGGCATTACAAAATCACACGATGCTTTCTAGCACCAAAATCTTTTGGCTTGATAAAACCATGCACTGAAAATAGTGGGTGGGATTTTTCTAAAGGAGTTCAACATTGTTATGACTCTGTTAAAATCTAACACAATGGGAGAATGGGGAAGACTTCAAAAGGAGTGGCAGAAGGCCAAAGCACAGCACTTCTAAAGTTTCTATCCAGGCAGTTTTGAGGCTATTTTCTTTCTTGCCTGCATTGCAGGCAAAAATATCGCCCTGACTCCAGAACTGTGGCTCCAGTGTCACGCCTCTGCCATGTGAAAATTCAGCTCTTGAATGTGGCAGACTGGTTTCCCTCAGGTGTGAAAAATCATTGACAAGGGGTCTGGAAATATCTCTGCAGTTTAACTTGATTTACTCATTCACTGCAGCCTGGTAATGGAGGCAACCACAAACCATTACAGGCAATTTCCTTTTTTTCAAAAGTCTCCACTCATACAGCAGTGTCCAGTTCCCAGGAAGTTTTTCTGTCCCAGGAGTCTCTTCTAAATACAGGGAATAAAGTAAAAGGAAAGTTTCAGCTGGATGCCACGGCTTATTTCAATGACCTTTGCATAACAAAACAATACAGCATTTATTCAGAGTAGATAGGGGCACTGCCATTTGAATTCCTGGTAGTAACGATAACAAATAAAGTCTCATGATATTGCCAAGTATCATATTAAGCTTGTTGGACAAGGGTCACTGAGGTTTCCAGGGGGCTGTGATGGAAGGCAGAGATGTTTCACTCTACCTCCTTGCTCTCTGTTCCCCAGCCATCACAATGTCTCAGGGCTGAGACCTATTTTCTGGGATGCTTTACTCAATTGTAAAGGGTGAAAAAAAGCAGCGTTGGCAATGCCAGGATACTTCCCCACAGACCCTCGGGGGCACCACATGGGCAGCAGCTTGTCCTGGCTGCAAGGGAATGAAAGGCATGCTGCCTGCTGGAGCACAGCAAGTGAGGGAGCTGCCCATCTCCATCCCTTTCCCTCTCCACACTCCCCAAGAAGAGAGGGCGTGCATACAGCCGCGTCCTGCCCCGCTGGAAGCAATGCAGGAGCCTGAAAACAGGGGCACTGCGGGGACAGGCAGTGTAAGTCAGTGCTGAATCAAGCCAAGGCAAGAATTGCAAGGTAAGGCGCATGACTGATATTGCAGATATCTCAACAATATCAATGGCAAATAATTTCAGCATCACTTGATAGCACAGTACTTTCATGCGAAGGTCCATTACTCCTGCACTAGCTACAAACTTGCTTGCCTGCTAAGAACAGTAATTGTGAGTTTCTGTGTAACAGTGCTACAGCTATCAAAGCCTGCTATGGAATTCAGTCCTTGGTTCAAACACTACGTTAACAAAAAACACTCCACGCTACAGCAGCAAATGGCACCAACCTTGCTTGAGAAGGTAACAATCCATTTTTAATACCTCATTATTGCATTTTGTCTCCTTGCACTACAGCCATGGAGAAAGAGAACTATCCTTGAGTGCAGGTACATCAACAAAATAAAGTCCCAAACCTTACTTTTCAGTCTTTTTTTGCAGGACAGAAAAAGTTGGTCAGAAGTCCATTGGTAATACATTGGCCTGAAACACCCAATTGTATGACAGAGGCCACGCAAGAACAGAGTGCCCTTTTAATTCTTTGCAATAGTGATCAAAGCTAGCAGTGGGGCGTAAAGACCCTGAACAGGCCACATTTTCATGTTCAGAGGAGTGTCAGAGCAGATAAGAAGAAGGGAGAGAGTACAGGGGTTGCACAGGTTTCCCCACTCTTGTCTAAATCTGTCCCCAGTGAAGGACTCTGCGTAATTGTCTGCTCTAGGGCAACCTGTGGAGCAGCAAAACCCAGTGCTACTACTTGCCGTGGCTGCCAAAGCTAAAATTTAATCTGAGTCATTTGTGCAGTTTGCCTTATCATTCAACACTGTTGGGGGAAGGTCTGCTCTCTCTGGGGTCGTTCTGTTCTCGCTGTGCAACAGGGACAAGGAGTCACTTGGACAAAGGTACAAGCAGGTGCTGGAAAATGGCAGCTCATTTGTTTCTGTCATCTGCAGTGCTGCCTTTTTTCATCTCCAAGGAGACTGATTGATCCTCACTGCCAATGCACCAGAAACACAGGAATCCACTGCAGTGAAACCATGAGTCAGAACTCCTCGATACAACTTGAACCGTTAAAGAGCCAAGAATCAATACACTCTGCCGAGGAAACAGAACCAAACGTACCAGCCATTGCTGCAATCAAACCACTGTTTTTTTACTACTGTTACAAGTTCTTTACTTAAAGTCTTGTGACTCTTTGGAATGTCAAACTTCTCCATTCAGGATGTTTTTTGCCTGTATTTTGTGTGTTATTTGATTACAAAAGAACAGTTTAGAGATCCTATTACCTTAAGGTAGAATTGTGTCCTCAAATGTTTTTATGCTTCTCTTGGGCTCTGCTGCCTGAACTCCACCAAATAGTCTAATAAGTTCCATATGCCCATTTTTTTGAAGAACACATTTTCAAAGCAGCAAATGTTTTGACGGATTGGCTCACGGAGAGCCTGAATGCTGTTATACACATCGTTTAGCATTCCACAAGGCCCCCACTGTTAAATTCTGGGAATATAGCCAGAGTGACCTACCTAATACTATACTAACTAGCTTAAAAAAATCCCACAAAACAACTTCTTAACCATTGTGCTGCACTAAAGCATATTTGGAATTTGAACATGTATTTGCTGCCCTGGTAATTTTTGTTTGAGATGTATGGGAATTAGGCTGATACATAACCGGACTCACAGAAAAAATGTTTCGCATAAAGCTAAAAATATATTTTTAAAGTAGCTCACACGCTTCATCTAAAGCAGAAACTGGGGCCCCCATCTTGCAAGAAGTTCAACACCACCTGAAAAGCTGAGCCTCCCACACACGTTGAGTTCAGGCAAACACAAGCATGTCCAATACTATCTAAAGAATAAACCAATTCATTATAGAGCTTGACACTTCATTCAGAGCATAGTGGAAATATTTAAGAGAATGCAGCAAACACATATGCCTGTAACTTAGATACATATTATGAATGCATCCAGGACTGGAAAAAAATGCTCACACCTTTATTTTGGTTAAGGAAATGTTCTAATATTTTTTTAAAGACTTCAACTCCAGCTTTGATTTTTCCATCTCCTTTTTGTAACATCAGTTTGTCCTTTCTCTCTTCATATACTGAACCAGGTCAAAATATTCTGGAAAGCAGGTGCGGTTCTGCTAATTTCTTTACATGTTGAAGACAGGAGACGAGCAAACTGAGAAACAAATAATCATTTTAATACCGTAGCCTCTGATCCCCCATGCTGAAACCAAATGATACTTACTTTTTCTACTGATGGAAAGAAATAAAGAAAAGAGTTAAAATGCATTTGTTTATTTAGAAGGGGAAACTTCCTGACCTAGCATACTCATTCTGTGTATATAACCCACATAAAATTCAATATCTAACATTAGGCCAAAGACAGAAGAGAGAAAAGCTGTAAGGAGGATATGTGGGTGCTAAGATATTCTCTGTCTCTGCATATATGATGAAAGACAAGGCAGGGTTAACAACCTAGGACGGTTCAGCAAGATATACGTTTGGGAGTGGCAGTTACCAGATATGTTCAGTAGCTGATGTGGAAATCACCTATGTAGTTACCATAAACCGTATACGGCATAATTTCTTTCACCCAGGCCAATTAGACTGCAAATACAGAAAGAATGAAATGTATGCATATGTTTGTGTGTGTGCACATGTGTGTGTGTAAAAGCAGCTGTTTAATGCAGGAATACATGTACCTGCAATAGTAAACCGGATTTCCAAATCTGTGCCGCTATTGCACCTCTATATTAGTGTCACACCTCTAGGCTTACTTATTGGAGATAGTTTTCCTTGAAGTAATGCTTGACCCACAAGATGTTTTCTAGGGAGGAGATGATACTTTGTAGACTGAATGGTTTACACAAAATCTAGGGATATTTTATGGTTATCTGCTCCACTTCAAATATAGGCTACAGATTTCTGTTGTCACCAGCGGCTATGCTGACCTGTTACTCCAGAGGCTGGAATGCTGCTGGCTGTGCCTGTCACCAAGATGCTGAAGGACTAGGGGAAAAATGAGACCTTTGCAAGCTCCTAGCAGTCTATAATGACAAATACAACATGTCTGGGACATACTGTCAAGAATAAGACACCAGGTCTGGACAAAGATCAGTGGGGGTTGTAAGTATTTGTGCTAAAGTACAAAGGTATAAATGTGATGTTGAAACCATGTATTTGAATACACACAACACCAACAAACTGGAGGAGACATAATAAGGAAAACCAGTAAATTTGCTTTACGATAACTTGTTTCTTATATCCTCTTTACATTCTTCAGACTACCTTGCAAAGCCTATACAATTTACTGTGTGACTATAAAGGACAAAGTCGAAGTTTTATCTGTTAAAAGACAAAGTCTTTGGCATTAATGCCAATGTAAGACACATATTACCACCCTGAGCCACTTTCCTCAGTTGTGCTGGCAGAGCTGCTTGTGCAGCAATGCCATAAAGCACTGTGAACCAGCTTATAAACAGATCACATTTTTAGAAACACCCCCAAAAACTGTTTTCTGAAGCTGATGATCTCCTCAGTCTGATTCATCAACAGCTGCACAAACTGTTGTGTTGGAACATCTGAAGGGGTGATGCATTAACTGGTATAATTAAACTAGTATAATTGCCAAAGACCTAATGTTCTGAAATCACAGCCTGCTTTCTATGTGTATTAGATGTTCGTTCTCCTAAGAAACTGATTATTATTTCTCCTTTGAGAACTGTCTGGGAATTACTAAACCAGCCTATAGAGGTTCTACATATATAAAATAACCCTCAGGTTTTACTGTTGGGTGGTGCTTTCTAAAAAGTCCTGAGAAGACACAATTCCTATTGCAGCAGAAACCTAGGGTTTACAAAGGATAGCTCTTCTGGATCACTGATCCCCAAGGGCTGCAATTTAGAATGAGTTTTGCAAAGTCAAGAAAAATAAATGCAGGGAGTATTCAGGAATTAAATTCGGGACAAAACAATGGTACTTTATGGCTCTGACCTCATTAATCCCAATAAGTGAACATAACATTGACTTGCAGTTGGTTCTGCTGCTCCTGCTGACATCACCATTTAAGAACTACTTTGCTTAGAAAAGTTTAGGGGATAACTTTGAAATTATTGTTTTATCTGTTCTTAATTTTGTCAGAATACTTGTTTACAGGAAAAAAAGAAATTCTCAATAGTATATTTGAGTAATCCTCATTCCACTAGCAAGCATTGCCACAAGAAACATTTCACTTATCCAAATGGTGATGTAGTCACAAATTGTTTGGATTTATGATGTTCTAGTAATAGGGATAGGGGAGAGAAGCTTATTCACATAGGTTTTTAGTTCAGCTGTCTGCTCAGTCATGTACAACAATAAGCATTTTTCAGATCATCCTTTAACAGGCAGTTTTCTGTGGAGAGAAGATGAAAATAAAGTTATTCTCATGTAATTACAGAAAAGACTTCAAACATTTCTTATAAGAAATGCACACAGACTGCATACACAAAGCACTGTATTTCAGATTTCTAGATGTGGTTTTAGCAGGCCTTTCACTTTAAAATACTTGTTTATTTAAAGTCCTGCATGCCATTCTTTGATGAAATAGGCTAGCTTTTTTTCATTGCATTTTGGCTGATAAGGAAGTCAGTAACCAGAAATCTCCCTAACCACTGGGAAATCATGAAGAGTCACAGATTATGGCCTGTGACAGCTCTGGGATTCAGGGACTGCCTCAAGATGAAAACCCCCTGGATATCACACTGCCTGGGATCTTTGTGGGGTTTGGTATTTTCCCTGTGGCCTCACCTAAAGCTGTGGCCAAAGCCAAAGTCTTTCCCAGTACCAAGACAAGGCAGGAAAAAAAGAGGAGAGTTCCCCATCACCGCTCCAGTGTGAATGTCACATAAAATGATTTATGGACCAGTTTGTCACAACCTACCCCAGGATCCTATATGCCATGACAAAACCTTCAACGTGGAAGGTATTTTCCCTAAATCCAGTTCTGATTTTTTAACCTGATCATCAAGTTAGCCCTCTCCATCAGACCTTCCTAAGATGTGGGAGAGAGGGTATCTATACTAAATACATTATTCTGTACGTCGTGTTCATCAGGGTTATGTTAGCAAATGGCCAGCTGAGACCTACAGCTCGATCAGCTCTGCCCTAGGCTGCTACTGCATCTGGGACTTCAAGCATCTCCAAGGTTATGGGGTTGGCACTAGCCATTCTGTGGTCCATGCTCTCAGTTTTGCTTAACAGGTGTGAAAATGTGGGTCTGTGCTGCAAATTTGGTGACAATGCTTAAAGGAGTGAAATATTAAATATTCTTCTTTTTTAAACTAAATATACATATAAAGCAAAAATGTAATTAAGATACATTTGAGTATTAGCACAGGACATGCATGGAGCAATTGTCTTTGTAGAGAAAAGAGCTTGACAAGGCGTTTAACCGCAAAATTTACAAGACTTAATTTTGTCACAACAATGCCCGTTATTCCTTCAGTAAAAGCTGTTGCCGTTATAGGATGCCTGCATCACCTTTACTGTTGCTATTTGGAATACTGCAGCTATTTGGCATAAACCATAACAGTTATTAATAGCCAATGGTCTGCTAAGAAGTGGCACTTAAGTCTCCACCATCTCCTCTGTCTGGTACTAAATATTTCCTCTTAAAATAATTAGTTTAAAATTTCATTTGCGTGTACAAGGATCGGTACATTTGTAAATGTCCTTTACAACAAAGCAGAGAACCGTCAAGAAAAACCAAGCAGGATCTGTGTCCTCTGTGACCTGGTTTATCAGGGCGTTCACTTGGTCAAAATTTAATGTAAATAATGGTGGCTTCCTCTTGCTGACAGTCTGAGTGGTTTTGCTTGATCAGCACTAATAGGGAAAAGGGTAAGAGAAAGATTAAATGATCAGGCCAAAAGGAAAATTTTATGTGAAACACTGCAGTGCAGCAAGGACCTATCAGTGATGGTATTTGCTTATTTCTTGAACCTCTTTAGCACTGGTGTGATTTGGAAACAAAAGCACATGGACTTACACACACTTCATTCAGCTACCAGTACGTTACATTGCAACAGGATGATTCAAAGTGGGAGATCATTTTGAAGCGCAGGGAACCAGGAGAAGGTGAGAACCACATTAAGGAGCCTTGCTGAAGGGCTTTGGGGCAGGGGTACCTGCGGCTGAAAGGGCTCAGGTAGCAGGACAAGCTGGTGGACCCAGGAGGAGAAGCTGCTGTCTGGTTGTACACCTGTCTGGAGACTCAGAACTTGACAAGGCAACAGCAAGGAGAGCCACCAGGCTGGAATGGCACCTGCAGAGGAGACAGGTTAAAAAGGTTCACCTACATGCACTAATGCAAACTCCACGCCAGAGGCTTTGATTTGCATAGGACACAGCCGCTGGTCTCAATCCAGCTTCCAGCACAGCATCAGACTTTCTTGGTCTGCTTAAGGCTGACATTCAGTAACCGTACCCAAATTTGGGTAAGCCTGACTACTCACAATTTGTCTTTATACCAGTGGTAACAGAGTTTAATTTTGCTGCTGCAGCAAGACACAACAAGGGAGAGTGTGCGCGGAGGGACAGGATGTATGTGGGGAGTTCAGATGAGAGAAAGCGTGTAGAACGGATCGATATTATTGCAGAGGCTTTCAAAACTTGAAGCCCCTTCCCCTGCCCATGACATTCTTCTGCCTGCACACTTTTAAATAGTGCTTTTAAACTATAAAGTATACTAAGATTATAAAAAGAAACTAGGACATGGAAGAAAATATTTTACTAGCCATAGGAAAAGTACTATACCTACCTAAAAAAATCTGCTCAGATCTACCTAAACAAATCTGAACATGTTGTGTTTCAGTTGTTAAATACATTTCTATCAGGACTTTGCAGACCAAGGCAAGAAGTGTGTCAAGGCACCAGGGTCAAGATATAATTACCTTGTGACAGGGGCTGAGAAATGCCTACGCACCAGAAACCCATCCCCAGAGCCCAGGTGGCATGAGAGCACTAACCAGGCAGGAATACATCCAGGCAAGAGATGTTTATGCACAGGAGACCGGGACAGAGGAGAAAGGAGCAAGCTGCTGCCTGCCTGTGCAGGGAATGCGGAGGGAGAGGACGGGACTGTGGTGCTGCTGTCAGAGCTCAAGCTCCCATGCAGCTCCTTTTCCCAGCGCAGCCCACGGTCCTGCCAGGCCCCTCTGTCCCCTGGCTCCTTCCAGCCCCTGTATCCTCCCCCGCTGACAGACCGCTGCCAGTTGCCTGACACTTACTTCTTCCAGTCACCACCACCATAGGCCTGACAACCCTTCACCTCAGATGGTGTCAGCAGACACAGGCAGAGGTCAGATATATCTTCTGCTATTCATCACCTCCCTCCCTTACAGTATGGCTATTTTTGCTGAACCCAAACCCTGAGCACTGAATGATAGCACCACCACACTTTCCCATTCTTTTCTCCATCTTTGTCTTTCTCTTGCTAAGAACACCACAGCCTTTTCTGATTCCAGCCTGCAACACATGCCCTATCTGTCAGAAAGTCCCATGGTGAGAAAAATAAACTAATTGATATATTTTTAGTATTTCACTTACATTTCCCAGATGGTGATCCAGCAACCCTATGCCCTGGTGCTCGTAATTAAACCCCTGAAGTCTATTACAGCCCACCAGAAAATGCCATGGGACCTGAGTAACAGAGCCAGCCACATAGCTTTAGCAAAACTTGGCACGAATATTCAGCTGGTTCTCTTGCTTTTCTTTTCCTCCTCCAGTTCTGTGCCCTGACTCCTCTTTTGTTAGTTTTGGAGACACTCATTGACATAGCAAACACACTACAGAAATTGATGCTGAAATTGCACAGGGTTCTAGAGAGGCTGGAAAGAACTCGTAATGGTTCTAAGATGGGCTATATCATCCAATTCCATCCCCTTGGTGCTAATTACAGCAAAATAAAAGTCCAGCTTTATCCCAGGGATGGTGCTTGAGCCACAGCCGTTATTCTCACTCCTCACCACTTCCACTGTCCAATCCACCCCCAAGTCCTCTGAGTCATCAAAATTGCCTTTAGCCTTCTTCACTACTGGCAAACAGGCCAGATTTAGGCAGGCAGCAAGGCAGCAACACCAGGATGTTGCGGTACTTTCAGACCTTGGCACTTTAGTCATCCCATCAGCAGAAAATGCGAGGAAAGAAGAGGCAAACAAGTTTCACTTTTGTCACTATGGAATATTATGACATTGTCATTTAAAACGACAGCAGATACTGGTACTACCCAGTGCTGAAAAAAGTTTTGAGGTTACTACCATGACCTGGAACATTTGTGAGTAGTAGGAAAAGTAACTGGCCAAGATAACGAAACAGAGTGCAGGAAGGAAGCCACTGGCCCAAGCCTCCTCTCAGTTAAGTTGACAGAAAGGTTTCCACTGGTTTCAGCAAGAGGAATGTTATTACAGCAGGTCTGAATGGTCTAAAAAATCTGTAGATACCACAAAGCAAATAAGAAAACTTTACCACTACTGAAGAGACAGAATAAAACATGAATCATGGCATACCAAGAGCAGAAATGGTAAGGCATTTCCATTTCGTGCCTGCAGAGCAAAGAATGAAAGCAGCCTGGGAGCTAGCAGAGCTCCCTGCCGTGATGGAGACACGGAGAGGGAGAGATTTTCAGCTTGGCAGCGCCTGGCCACCCTTCCAGCACACTGGGCTCTAACAGTGCCATGGAAGACACAGGAGGAGAGCAAGTGCTCTGCTCCTCGTCCCTCCTGGCAAGGACAGGACACAGGCATTAACCCAAGAGGAGTCTCTCACAGCAGTGTGAGGCCCCGGTTTAGCCTGATACCAAGGAAACTGAGGTAACCAAAAAGTTAAAACTGGAATGATGACTGGATGCTCTAAAATCAGGAATAATTTCATGTATGTCCATAGGGAACATCATCATTTCATTATGCATTGATGGTAGAAGACCCAGGCTTCAAAACTTCCCAGGAGTTTCTTATAGTTCACCTGTAGTAGTATAACTTAACAGTACAGCTACTGAAAGACTTAAACAGGTATTTCAGTAAGGAAGGTAACATTAGCATACTGCTCTAACATTAAAAAATTTGCATTGGTATCTGTGGTAGTTCCTTCTCAAAATGTCAGTTTGTACCTTTTAATTTTGCTGGTTTTATATGTGCTTTTATATGTATTTACACATTCTGCAAAAAAGTTATGGAAATTTTTGCCCAGAATCCTTAAGAAGTAATAAAATGCTACCATAAGAAGTAACTAGCAGAAGAAATAGTCACCTGCTTCACACATTATTTTAAAAGAGTTAAAAGAATTTTATAAAATCCTTTGCTGTCATGAAAAGGATCCCGTGATTCAGACAAAGGAGTGCAGGATAGTGATATTTCACTTATTCCATTTAATGCTATTCAACCACAACATCATTATGCTGGCTGCTGAAAAATAACAAGGAATGTCTTAGGAGAGCTGGCACAACATGCCCTGTAGGCAGTGTTCTTCCTCCAGTCTACTGGAAAGAATCCCTGTTTAAATATTTAGAAAAACAAATCTTGTATTATTTTTAACAGCTATACTTATGCTAGCCTCAAGAGAGAAAGAGAGAAAGGGAGGANTTCAAATTACCCAAACATTTGTTTCACATTTTACTGTGTTTCTCACTGACCTGATGATGAAACAGACACCTTGGATCGCCTTTATGACACAAACTATTCACATCTGAGTAGAAATGATTTAAAAATAGGAGAGAAACTGGTTGAATACCTGAGAAAAACAAGGCTGGTGTCTCAAACAGCAAGATGATTACAATAATATTCTGTGACTGTGCCAGGCTTTGGGTCTATATCTGGAAGGCAGGAAATGCTCTCAAGGATGTACTGGGAGACTGGGTAATCTAATTGATCTCCCTCTGTTTTTCCATCTGTAAAATGGAAATAATTATACTTGTCTCCTTTCAAATATCATTTGGGATTTGAAAGACGAAGACTTTGTGCCTGATTCCAAGGGGGCCATGACTTCTTCTATTTAGCCTTCTATTCTATTTTAGAATAAAAATACTATTTTCAGAAGGGCAGAACTTACAGCAAATTTGACTGAAATCAGTGGCTGAATGAAATTGACCTGACTGCAGCTGAGTGCAGCCCCAAAAGTTTCCATTTGTATTGTCAGGAAATATATCAATTCCAGCCTTATCTGTGGTTGAACAAATATTCATTATATCTATGGGTACAATGCATTGCATTAAAATAGATTTTATGCTGACAGCTTTTTATTCCCATCCATACAATACCAAATGGTGGTCACCTATATAAAATGTGAAGTGATACAGCATTGAGTTAGCTTTTTTTTTTGATCTGTTCTTATGAGAATGACACACCTAGTCTGAAGGAGATAAAGAGTTAAAGCAGAATGGACTCTAATGGCTAGCCTATGTTTACATTTCTGTGCAATTCTCCAACAGTTTTCCCTCACATTTACATTCTTATAAATGCCCCATTTCCTGTTGCATGTATCTGTTATGCCCTGCTATTAACCTAAATTGTTAATGCCTGGATAGGAGCTGCTGCCTTAATTCTTTTTTTTTCAAAAACTTTGGCATTATTTTACTGCACACGGTAAGGGGCAACCTGGCTGGTGACTGAATATTGGTGTTTACACAAGGGGTGCAAGTACATGAATGTTTTGCAGACTTGGACCCTAGTTTAGTTGGTAGTGATGACAGAATTGATATCCATGATGGTCTAGGATGTCTGCAAAGAGGGAGTGTTTGCAAAGGCTAAGGATAGCGTTGATACGCTGGGCTTCCATAGTACCCTCCATACCAGCAAGCGAATGCAAAGCTGACAAGGTCACCTCTGAGTTGCTCATTGAGGGTCAGATGCTAAGTTGAGGTTAGCCCTAGGAAATGCCCTTCAGGCAGCCACCTGGAGCTACCAAACCTGGCCATCCGTATAGCACAGCAAGAGTCTTTACATCATGCTCCATCAACTCTAGAAAAATAAAGCTGGCAGAATAATAATAATGCTACTAATGAAGCCTGCTTGTAAAGCTGTAGCACACACTTGGAGACCAATTGTAAATAAGCTCTTCAAATATTTGTTAACATCACAGAAAGACACTTCATCACAGTATTTCAATAAAAAGGAGATTTTAAATTTACTCTTGGCAGTAATGGTGTGTAGTATGAGATACTAAATAGACATTAACAGGAGTGATTAGACATCAAGGTTTGTCAACTTACAAAGTAAATATTGGTGCAGGATGAAGGCAAGGTTAATATTTGCCTCAAGAGACAATCAATTTTCATGATCGACAAAACTTCAAGTTAGCCAAGGCCTCTAACGCACTCCAAGTTAGACTGGTATTAATCCAGAACAAGTCAATTGAAGTAAATGCAGTTGTAGCAGTTTGAAAAGAAGACTGAAGGTAGGCTTAAAATATTTTCTCTTTTCCCTCAAAACAATAGCGTGATATCACAGGTATGATTTTGAAAGAATTTTTTAAAAACCTTAGTCCTGTAGTAGTTACTGCTAAATAGAAAGAGAAAATGTGGAAGTAGATCTATTATAGTGTGACATGACTGAAGAACCAATGCAAGGAAAATTATTTTAAATTTCTGAGATGGCAGGCAAAAAGAAATGTTGATTTGTAACCTAAATGAAATAAACAGCTAAATAGTTTGAATAAGCATTAGTTGTAATGGTCATAGTTTTAGAAATCAGTAGCTAGCTTATGAACAGATAAAAAACAAGAGGCTTTGCATTGAATTTTAAACCCCTGAATCTGCTTTGAGAATAATCCCACCAAATTCACATAACACACTGCTGAATCCTAGTTTTAAAGAGTTCCCTATCTGGTCTTTTCCATCTCATCACTAGCTGTAATTTTACTTGCATATAATATAAAACTATATCTTTTAGGATTACCCAATCTGATTAGCTATTTTGTTACTTGAATTTCATATGGATAATTTCAACAGAATTAAACCAGTACAACAATGGAAAAATGCCATTGGAAATGAGGCAAGCCCATCTCTTTTCTGAAGCCTGCCTTTTCTGCCAGAGATGTTCCCCAGGTCATATGACCTAAACTCTAATTTCACAAAAAAACCCAACCCAAACACTTTAAATGTCCTTTCAAGACTTTCTCGGAAGCAAGGATTTCCCATCATCGATAATACATCAGGTTCTTGTGCAAAGGGCAGCCACGGAGGATTCTTGCAACATCAAAAACAAATCCACCCTTGAGGGATCTTTAAAACATATTTCAAAATATGTTCTAACCAAAACAAGCAGCACACACATGGCAGAAACATTTTATTGTCACTTCTCAGCCATTATCTACTTCTGTGTGTAAAAGATTTCTTACACTGTTATTCTACTACCTGAATGTTATGGTGTTCTCCTCAGTTCCTGAAAAGACGAAAAAGAGGGTTTATGATGTCCCTTTCTTTACATGTAAGACTGATAGTTTGATAAAGGTTTTGCAATTGCTTTTCCAAGGACAAACAAGGAAGAAAAAACATCCAAATTCATATCACCAACGTGTATGGAGGACTTTGATACCAAGGTGGTTTGCCCTATGTAACCTCAAAAAGCACAGCATACGAGTAAGAAAAACATAGCTCTGGAAGTATATGATGTTGGTATTGGCAATGAGTACTGCTGAACTGCAGTGAAATACAGGATGCTTCTGCTGTTTCCTTTCTGCAGAATACATTTGCTTTTGGAAGGGCTCTTTTAAGGCATTTTCTGCAAATATAAACTGTCTGATGTAAAAGGATTGCTTGCTAGCCTGATCACTTTTTACAAATAATTTATTTCTCTTCATCAGGAATAATTGTGGCTGACAAGAGCACATTTAAAGTTACAAGCAATACTGAAAGAGATTTTTTTTTAAAAAATTGCAAAAGTCAAAGTAGTTTGTATTGTACATAGAGATTCAGGCAGTTTGGCACAGGCATCCGTGTAACCTTAAATTAATGTTTATTTATCCTAACAGACAATAGAGCTGAAATATTCCAAGTTGAGTTCAGAATTCATGCTTTTACTTTCAGGGGGAATTTGCTCAGTCCAAAACCACAGAATTGATCCCAAAGTCATAAATTATATTCTTCTAATGGCAATGGCCTAATTGGAAGGAATGAGCTACATCATACTATGTTCTAATTCTTGGATTTTTTTAGTAGTTAAAGTCTAGCAGCCAGTCTTAAAATATCTCAGTAGTGTATTTCTCCATGGAATAACTTGAATGGGAAATGGCGTGGAACTGTGCACTGAAGTGAACTCCAGCCTCGCCAAAGACAAGGCTGTTGGTTCATGACAACTGCAAACATTTGTAGCTTTGTAGAGCCTTTCTTCCAAAGTGAACTTCAACTGCCTTATTTATCTCTGCAGCTGGCAGATTAACTGGCAGAATCTGCAGATGTTTGCCTTGGCTGTCTGACATGTAAGACCTGGACACGTGCACACAGCTGGTGCAGATCAACTAGGCTGCAAACAAGCAGCACATATGACAAATGAGTTAACTCTCACACGTGAGCGGTTGCTCTCTATACAAGCCTGTCTTCCAGGAGGTACCAGACTTTCTGTGTACTCACCAGACCACTGGCATGAGCCCCATCTTCCAAGACAAGGGCAGCAATGAGAGAAGTTTGGCAGGAATCAGTCATGCTTGACAACAACTCTAAAAAGACCCACTTATCATTCCCTCTTCTGTGGCTTTTCAAGTGTCTTCATTAAAGGTGGGACTCGCTGTGCACATTCTGCTGTGTCCATGAACAGCAACCTATTATGGAAACCCCAGAGAAACCGTGTCCACCCCGTATAATAAACTTAGGGCAGCTTACAATGTGCTGGCTGTGTCTATCTGGGAGGTCAGAGTAGAGCCATTAGTTAGTGTGTGAGAAATCTGCTTTGCACCATCTTCTCCACAGAGAGAAGCCCCAGTGCCAAAACCAGTTTCCTCAAAATCCACGCTTAGTTGCTGCCAATTGAAGAAACACCTAAAATCTGTAATTGATCTAGTTTTTCATGCTGATGCACTCCAGGCAATTAAAGTTCTGCTTTTCAGCATGCCTAGAAACATTTATCTCAACCAGAGTCACTCAGCACTTATCTTCATAAGCATAGATTTCTTTCATTCACCGACCTTAACCTAGGCATGATCTGAACACAGCAAAAAATCAGATTCTGCATAAAACATGGCCAGAAAGAGATGGGACAGAGATTTACTTTCAGCCAAAGGCTCCATCTTCAGAGCACTCAGGCAGGAGCCTGGCCCCAGATTCCTTTTCTGAACTCGAGGAACCAAAATATTAAACCCACCTTTTCCACAGCAGATAAACGCCCTTTCTGCCAATCCAGAGACTCCAGTGGCCCCACTGCTCCCTGGAATTTCATTTTTCCATGGCAAGTGAAAGAGCTTCACTGGAAGATATTAAACCCGATCTTTCCCCTTCTCTCCACTTAACAGTTCCTTGCACCCTACACAGAATGCACTCTTGCAAAAAGAGGTGACTCCAATGCCTGTCAGTCAGTGGAGTTAGCACCTGGACAACTCACACCTGTGTGAAAACCCTGCCTAGTTACAGGGGGAATGGCTTGTGTTACCTCATGTTCTGGAGGTGTTCTTATAAGAAGACAAAAAAAAAGAAAAATAAATAGAGCTGCATTCCTTTTCTGAAGAAAGATTGTATGCATTTAACTTGGGGTATGACCCAGAAAGCCAAACATATCCTGGGCTGCATCAAAAGAAGTGTGGCCAGCAGGTCGAGGGAAGTGCCCCTCTGCACTGGTGAAACACCACCTGGAGTACAGTATCCAGCTTTGGAGTCCTCAACACAAGAAGGACATGGACCTGTTGGAATGGGTTCAGCAGAAGGCCAGAGAAGATGATCAGAGGGCTGGAGCACCTCTCCTATGAGGACAGGCTGAGAGAGTTGGGTTTGTTCAGCCTGGAGAAGAGAANCAAGGCAATTCCATATAAAGAGTGACTCTTTGCTGCAATCCAGCACAAGTTAACTATGCCCTGAAGAAAAGAGGCTTTCAGTTCTCCTAGAGATTTTTAGCCCCAGGTCATTATTATAAAATCTCTTCACATGTTTCAACTGCGTTAGAGATATTCAGGCCACTTCCAGGGCAAGAAGCAAGTTCACAAAGAGCTCTGGGGAGACAAGTTCATAAGGAACCCTGAAGGAGCCCGGAAGCCCCAGGGCTTTTAGACCACTTCACTTTGTCTGAATGTCACCCTGGCACTGTTATTTTGTCCCTGGCTGAGGACAGCTGTTACTCAGGAACCTCTGCACTGTCTGGTACTGTGGGTGGATGTGCCCTAATTTAGATAATGGATCTCTTGCAAAGCATGAATTGCAACCCCAAATTTTACTTTTGTCTGCCCACCATACCTGTCAATGGAAATACAAAACCAATTTCACTTGGTCTTTTGCTTTCTAAGTCTGAATCATCGCTAGCCACGGGGATAGACTACACACAGAAACTGAATGTTTCAAAGAGCTTCAGTTTAGAGAAATGAGAATTACAGGACAAAGATGTAAGACTAAATTATTTTAGACTGATTAATTACTCTTCAGTTTAGCAGTCCAGTATTATATCTCCACACAAAGGAGTTGAAATATTGTAATAAACTGATGTAAAAATTATTTTAGAAATTATTTTATGAGAGAGTTGGGGTAGTTAAGCCTGGAAAAGAGAAGGCTCTGGGAGACCTTATAGCAGCCTTCCAGTGCAGGAGTTGAAATATTGTAATAAATTGATGTGAAAATTATTTTAGAAATTATTTTATGCAATGCCTGTGTGTAGATGTCATATAAGACCTTTTTGTATCGTGCAATCTGTAAACTGAAAATAAGCAATTGTTCATTTTCATAACGTAAATTTAAATTTAAAAGGTGTAAATCTGCTTTGCTGTAAATAAGTCTAGGCAGAATGTATTTTCTTTTTATATTTAATAAATAGGAAAATCTAAATTTAAAAAGAAATCACTTAGAACACTTATGCACAGCCAAAGTGATAAAAAAAGACTTTTTCATTGTTCTTTGTTAAAGAGTTTTGTCACACAACTTGTTACAAATAATACCCACATTCTGTGAGCATGATAAATGAAAATTAAGAGACAATGGCCATGAGTTCCACCATTATTAATTATGAGATAATAAACTCCTGCTGCTATATGAATGGGATTGGGCAAAGCTGAGGCATTTATAGAAGATAAATACTGAGGCAAAGATGATGATTTCATTTCTGAAATTTGAGATGTTTTCCATTTCTATATGTTATTGGTTAGTTTATACATGTAATATAGCTCTCCATAATTTTATCTTATCAAAGTTGGCACTGTAGTATAAGAACTTAATATTTCCACACCTCTAACGCCCTATATAAGTCAGTTTTGTACACATAAACAGTTCTATTATAAAAAAATAAAAAGATTTCTCCAAATACAGACTAGCCCAGTGAGTAACTGTGTAACACCAAGTTCTCGGGGGCAGATTGTGCCTTTAAGATGCAGTTTTGCTTTTTTGCAGTATGGACATGCCTGATCCATCCCAGAGATTTCTGAAAGTGATTGTGTATCAAAGANATTTCTATATGTTATTGGTTAGTTTATACATGTAATATAGCTCTCCATAATTTTATCTTATCAAAGTTGGCACTGTAGTATAAGAACTTAATATTTCCACACCTCTAACGCCCTATATAAGTCAGTTTTGTACACATAAACAGTTCTATTATAAAAAAATAAAAAGATTTCTCCAAATACAGACTAGCCCAGTGAGTAACTGTGTAACACCAAGTTCTCGGGGGCAGATTGTGCCTTTAAGATGCAGTTTTGCTTTTTTGCAGTATGGACATGCCTGATCCATCCCAGAGATTTCTGAAAGTGATTGTGTATCAAAGAGACCACAAACATATCCGGACAGATAGATTTATGCCATATATTCTGACTGAAAGGAAATTGCTGCGCCGCAACCAATCAGGAACAATAGTGTCCATAAATAAACAATTATCTTAAGTGAGCTTTTTAGCTTTTGTAATTAAGTTATATTCTCTGCTATGAGCACACTCTTGAACTCTAATTGGATACTGGAACTAAAAGCAGGGGCATAGATTTTCAGAACAATAGGAACTCGGGATGATAGTTACCACAAGCTAGCCATCTACCCATGCAAATAGAAATTAACTAATGACATGGTGGCACAAACTACTGGAGAAATACCTGTATCTTCCTTGGTCTTAACTAGAGAGAGGTTTTTTGGTGTCTCAAGTAACTCTGGTGGGTGGTCATTATATTTCACCAGCTGAAAACGAAGGGACTGTGACATAAGGCAAATGTAGGAAGTAGATTGTCTATCAAAACAGTCATATAAATTGTGTATATGACCTGTTTTGTGAGAAAAGAGCATGTGATGAAACCCTGAAACCCATCCCTTCTTGCCTTACTGTCCTCAGGTATTTTTGTTTATCATTACATTAATTTTGTAAGAGGATACAGAAGCCTTCATTGTTGATTACCACTTAATCATGAACCCACATCAACTGAAACACAAAATCCTCACTGTCTAAGGATTTCTGGTGCTTTATGAGACCACTTGTCTGCTAGTTTTTGGTCCCATACTTCAGTATTCATGTAATATACTGGCCAATTGTTTTGTGTTGTCTGACTAGCTGTAATGTGAAGGCCTAAGCTTCATGAGAAAGACAAGGTTTTGATATATGTTTGAAGGTTTTTGTTTCTGCAGTGAAATAAAACTTAGAAGTTTTGAGAAACGCCCATTGGAGAGCTAGGAAAGGAAAATTCCATGAGACATCTGCACCTAGAAGAAGCTGGGAAGTTTTCTAGCTCAGATGTAGGAGGAGGTTTGAGAGGAGAAAGAGGACTCACTAAGAGGCTGCCTTATTTCTTCTATTTCCCTTCCCTCCTCTGTCTGCATTTTGCAATCTGCTGTCCCTAGCGGCACGGTCATTTCTGGTCTATCAGACCCTTGTGCCTAGCATGGCTTAATCAGTAGTCCAAGTTACTCTTTTACTGTAGCAATGAAAGAAAAGCAAATAGTTAAAAAGTGACTAGGAGTCTTTATAATTGCTGACCTTCAATAGTCTATATAATGTGACTTTAGGCCACTGAGTAATAAATAGACTAGTATAATATTTACAGACATGTCTGGAATGCGGTGAGTTCCTCTCTTCTCTTTCACGAAGTCATTAATGGCTCTGTGAGGAGTCAGACTACCGCTGTTCATGTTGCCCCAAAACACTTTTATCTCTTGACAGTTTATGCTGATCTTTCTGTTTTGTTTTGATTTGCTGTTCCCTGATCCATTTACCAAATCCTGGGTTTTACAAACTTTTATAAGGGGTTAAACGTTTTCAGCAAATCATTCTGTGAACTCAGTCCTAGCCACGGACTCACCAACCCAGTGATCAGAAGACCTCTTAGAGACAGTGTTTCTCAATCATTTCCTTTCAGGTGGAAAGGACCATGTTGTCTGTAGGAATAGAAATTTTCCTACTGAAAGTACACAACTCTCCCTCTTTCCCACTCCAGCAGCCAGTTTCCACTGCTTTGAAATTCTGAACACTGAAGCAAATGGGGAAAAATAGGAAATATGTTTTGAAGAGGAGAAATGAAAACATATGGGGGAACAGTTTCTTGCTTTCCTTCTTTCTTTGCCTCTAAGACAAAATCTGAGTGTAATGGTGGCTTCTGAAAACGCCAGCCTTGCAGAACGAAACAGTGGTCTTTGGTCTCTGAGCTGTATCGGGTACACAGGATTTACTTATAAGAACAGATTATTTCCAAAGAATAAAAATCAGCACTTTTGAAGAAGCAGAGCAGATTCATAACATTGTAAAGTTCCATTAAAAAGTTTAGTAATTGTTTGCAGCTGCCTATTAAAGCTATTTCCTTTAAATCCCATGGCACTGAAGGCAGAAAGAAAGAGTCTTTATGACAATTTTTATGCATCTTAGTGTTGGATATAAACCCCGTTGCTGTGGTCCAAAAACATTTTTGGTTTGTTTCTGTTTTATTCCAAATACAGGCAATACATATAGCCACTTAATGTTCCAAACCAAAAATAAAATCATGAAGAATTAAAGGAATTTAGAGAAAATGCATCAAAATCCTTACAAAACAAGAGAAGTACTGCTCTTGTGCTGAGTACTGGACTGTCCATTAAATCTGTATCTGCAGATCTGATTCTGCATCCAGCCATGCCTAATTTATAAAGGTAGAATTAAGCTTGGGTAGACTCCCTGTCACTTAATCCCAATGTCCAACTCAAATCTGAGATTTAGTGTCCACAGAGATTTTCATTCCAACTAGCAATTTGCTTTGATTTTAAATGTATGGTAGTTGCACTATGACTCAGCGAAGAATTTGGCCCATGGGTGTATTAAAGAAATGTTGCCCTCAACTGAACTCATTTACTTCATAATATTTACATTGTGGAGCTAAATTTGAATTTCAATAGAATGCTTTTACCTTTCACATAACTATTCCATGGCCTAATTACCCGCACAGACCTCACTTCCTTGGATAACAACAGCATTATTAAGTAAAGGCCGAAGGCATTTTGAACACAGCCCAGAGACGTTGGATCCAAACAATATCTATTTTCCAAGCACTATGTGGAATGGAGAGTGACTGGAAAATTTTTTCAAGGAATTTCTCTGTGAGGTCAGTACAAAGGCAATATCACACTTAGTTATTTTTGCACAATAGCAAATAAGGAAATGTGAGAAATTTGTCTCATGTTATCATCTTCCTCTGATATTGAGCAAGCTGTTCTTGGATTAGTTCAGCAATTTCTTTCCCTTCCATTCCCACCCCCTCCATTTCTGCACATGTGCAATAAACATCTGTGTTAAGACAATGACACATTTCTCACTTTGGACCCATTCCTTTCCCTTTTTAGGGAGAGCTGTTCTCTAGAGGACTCAACAAGTGGCAGCATGTCAGTATTTATTTGTACTTATTATAGAAATGACAATTTGTCAGCTTTATAAAGTCACTGTTTGGACGAGAGTGTGAGATACAAAGGACTCAGACCGCAATTAAAGGTCATTTTAATTCTGCCTAAATTCAATCCACTTTGCCAAATGTTTCTGTCTGAAGAACCGCCGCACATGACACAAGGTAAGGAGGAAAAGAGCAAATAGATACATCTTATGCAAAGACGTCTTTAGCTAGAGTCTTCCCAAAAGTACTGTGTTGTTTGCTGAGCTAGTCAATGCGCTTTGAGAAGATTTCTCTGATGGAGTGACTGGGATGACACAAAAGGTCAATAGTAGAGACTCAGTTAAATACATTTTTCACAGGAAGAGTTTATCATTGTGTCCCACAGTATCTGTGCAGTAAATCTTGTTTGGTAACTGCTCCAATATCAGTCATGCCTGGCAAGTAATAATTCTTTCATTTCAGGTTATCCTACAGTGCTCTCATTTCCCTGTTACTTATTATTGCAATATCCCAATAACAAATTCATCAGCACAGGCATTCACAAAAGAGAAGCAAATAATATCCAGCTTCCACCTCCCATAGACAAAGAGATGACTTTTGCTACACAGCTTTGTGTTTCTCCATGAAATACTTTTACTTCCTTTACTACAAATATTACTATAAAAATAAAAATTACTCTCTTTAAATATACAAAAAAGGAAATGAGTAATGCACAAAGTAAGTGCTTGCACAACCTGAAGAGACACAGCATATGAGACAGAAAAGCCACATAAACAATAAAAGCAGAGGAGTAAGAGAAGAATGATGGGAAACTGTGACAAAAGGAAAAGAAAAATGTAAGCCAAGGCATACATGTTTTGCAATGTATTTCTACTTTGCAAAACGTATTTTCTTCTCCCTTTATCTACTTCATTAGGTTTTTGTTTGCTACTCTCTTCCTCTTCAGTTAGAAAGACAAACAGCTCTGCTGTAGCCTATTTTGTCTTTGTGGTACGTAAGTGCCCACATGCTGAAACTACCCTTGTCATGTGCACAGATTGTTAGAGCTGCACCTCAATTTCCCTGCAACCCATAAGTTTTCTTCTTGGTTTGCTCTGTTTTGCCTTTTAGCAATCATCTGAAGCAGTACAAAGGCATCCTTCCAGAGCTGGGATTTCATTCTGTTCACCTTCAAATCAGACTACCATTTTTGCACCGTGACATGGCTTTCAATATTTTTCTCAATTAAGCCCTGGTTGTCTTTTAGTCTTTCTCTTTGAACTACAGCCATTTAACACCTGATGTTTTCTAGGAAACACACAAGTGCACCCAAAATCAACAGATGATTGTCTTTACTCTAGGCCAGACCTTTCATATTCTGTCAATTCAGTTTTCAAATGACAAATTGGGATCCTTTGACATGAATTTGAGAAGCTTGGCTTGCAGATTTTGTACTACTTTACTTTCCACAGTGACGACAGACAGGAATGTCTGCATTTCTTAGATTGCTCCCCTTATTTCTTGCTTATATTTTT
>VXBH01006719.1:15114-28947 GCA_013400035.1 Rynchops niger
AGAAAAAAAAAAAAAAAAATATAAAACCAGCTAGACTCTTCAGCAATCTACTTCTTTTATAAAGGTGTCCTAGCAATAAGAAGCAATCATATTAATATTGCAAGATTTTACAACTTCATAAACATCTAAAAGCTGTCTAAAACATAATAAAGACCTTGTGTGTGCATTACAGAACATCTCAATATTCTTGTTCTTACAGCCTTGCTTTGTGCTTGGGTCTACCAGTAACTCTACAGATCTTTAAATCAATCTAGAGTTTGAAGATCTGGCAGAAAAGTGATTAAAGAAATCTTTCATGAGTTGAATCCTAAAAGGTGCTTCTGAATACTGGAGGGGAAATCAGTTAATTCATTTTCAAGGAAGAATTCAGTAGTAAAATGAACTATATTTCCAGTAATCATCAAAAGGTTTAAGGTGTTTTAAACCTGAATTATAAAAACACCTCTTTATCCAGAGTGACTAATCTTGGACCACCATTTACTAGTAGATTTTCTGCCTTTCAGAAGAACACTCTCAAACATCAGAAATTACTTGGTACTTCAGCAGGTCACCTAAACTCTGCAGAATTTCTTCCATTTTTCTCTTTGTTCTAAGAAGGGAAATGAAGAGTCTCAGCTTTGCAGGTGATAATTCTGATTCTCATGCAGGAATCCCTCATCATTTTCTGGTCTTTGCTGTCAGTAGACACAAAATAAGATACTTCTAAGAGATCAAATATCATCCTGTTAAAGAATAATATGGAGAACTCAAATATGGATATTACATAAAGTCTCAATTTACTTCATAACTTCTATTGAAATGTAGTGTTCATAAATTAAAGCACTCAAGTAGGGCTTAAGGGAAAGCATTTTTGTTTCCATAGTGATATAACTTTTTTTTTTTTTTTTTTTTTTTTTTTTTTTTTTTTTAAATCTACTTTTTTTGAAAGCCTGTTATGCAGAAGTTTTTCTCTGGTAAAGTGTTACACTTTCTTCCAACTTGAATCAAATCTTGTATGACTTGTGAGAGCAAGTCTGACAGGAATAAAAAGGCTCACAGACTTGAGTTTATATAAGCCCTCAAGTGTCTAAGGGGTAAGTGGCACATTCTTAAAAGTAAAAAGGTGGGGCACGTGAGAATAGGATGATTCAACATCTCATGAAAATTATTTCTATTGTTAGGATACTGCCGTATTTTTAAAATCCCTTAGTCACCTTCAGGAGCACATTCTACACTCCCTCATTCTGTGCAACACACTTTAAATCATGATCCCCAAGGCAGTCATGGACCAAGACTCCATTTTTCACAAAAGCTACATTAATATTGTCATTATTACACTTCTATGGACCTAAAATATTATGTTTGTCTGGTAGGCTCCAGACATCCTCAGTGCACTTTTATGTCTATGGAGCACTGGAGGTTTGGTTTTATGAGGATTTTATTTCCAAATTAAGTTATTGGTGAAATATTTTCTTGAAAGTACTGGACCTGTATCTTGAAATGGTAAAAAATGAAAAATCATATATTGTTAGAGTTAACTCTCTCAGGCTTTTATGCAGGGGTTTGCCTAGCTGAGAAAGTGGAAGGGAATCCACATTACAGGGTTGACCTCAAAACACCAATGAGCAGAATAAGTTTGTTAAGACAGTTCACCTATTTTTGCTAATTATAAAAAAAGAGATGTAAACATGTAGAATGTGGTGTCATTTGAAATAATGCTAAATAACCAGAAGATCTATTTAGACTATGTATACAGTGCTGAAGATACAGATAGCACTGATGAATTGTCAGGTGTTATATTAAAACTTAACAACAACAATAAAACTCAGCAAAAAAACAAATGTGAGACCTTTCGAAATGAGGTCAATTAAAGTGCAGTAGTGAGCCCAAGAAGTGCAGAATCAATTATTGTTCAGGTGCCATTTCTCACTCATTCTCTTTTCAGCCAGCACTGCAGAGCTCACTGCTATAGGCCCTGTATGCTATGTGTCTGTGATAACAGCACAGCCGATACTGTAACAGCATTATTGAAATTGCTTTCCTGTTTATTGCTATAGTTTACTCTTGATTCCTAATGAAAGAGGCACATTTAGTGTTCTCTTGTGTTAGAGATGTTAATCTGAAGCACTCTGCTTTAATTGCACAGACATGAGTGGTTACTGTTCAAGCTGAAAGTAAAATGACTCTCCTCATCAAGACCAAATGCTTTGTGGGGAAGTTTTTCATAAATAATTGAAGTACAAACAATTGTAATAGTAACTAATGGGAATTAGGGGACATGGGCTTACAAGCACAGCAATATGTTTTGCAGAGCTAGGGAAACCTGGAGTAAGGTTATGGAATAAGATGGCAAAATGTTTTGGTTTTCACCTGTAGGGTTTTTTTTTAGTGTCTCCTATTTTTTGTGTCTCCTCTCAAAGTACATTTTCAAGACCAGAATTTTGAGAGTTTATTTGAAACCATTTTTCATTGTATGAATAAGTAGAAAAGTCAATATACATAACGTGTTTTAATATGTTTTCATATTTTAATATAATTTTAATACTCATTCATATTGGTAAATAATCTACCTTGCTTGGTTGATCCTTTAATATCNAGAGTTCACTTCAGATATTTTTTAAAACTGTAATAAACCACTCTCATGGGATTTAGTAAATGCTAAAAAAGAACCTTTTCATTTTGGTGAGATTACTTTAGATGCTCAAGCCTTACTTTTTGCAAAAAAGGGCTTATGAAGTGTTACATACATGCTCTCTGAGTTCTACATTCTTCTTTGAAGGAGTAGAAGTAATAATAATTCAGAAAAAAAAAAAAAANCTAAAAAAAAAAAAAAAAAAAGAAAGAAACAGAGGTATTCTATGAGCTATTTTAATATTATTAAAATGTAACTTATGATACCAAAGAAAATAATATATTTGATAAATACATTCAAACATTTAAATGAAAGGAAAAATCCTATTCTGATAACAACTGAGAATAATTTATCCAGTCACAGAAACAGAAGAAGCAGCTGTCTCCCTAAAACAAGGAAATTATCATGCTCAATTACACACAGTTTGTCTGTACCTATGTACTTCTCTGACAACAGATGCATACAAATACCTTTAAAAATGGTAAAAATTCTATTCATGTGTTTTATGTAGTAAAATAAGGTTGTGGGGTTTGGTGCTGGTTTTCTTTTTTTCTTTTTCATTGTAAACCCAGACAAGGAATTCATTTCTCTTTTAAACAAAGACTTTAAATTCTTTAAAACTTTGGTAGATTTTTTTTTTTTTTCCTGGTGTAGTAATTATATATATGCATGTTGTACTTGGTTCATTATTGTCTCCCAGTCTTTTATCCAAGAAGAGCTTAATTTCTATGACAACTTTTGAGCCAAATAATTGGCCAAGTGGTTTATAAATAGCGGTTGGTTATTCTCAGTATACATAGACATTTGGAGCACACATAAAACTATCAGTAAAATTATACCTGAGATTAAGTTTTGTGTGACATTTAGGAACAGGACATTGGAATTTAATGTTACACTCAAAACCTTGCCCTGGGTAAAAGGGAACAGTACACACAGACTATGCTGTTAGTCACAGAATTGTTTTAACAGCAAAATACTATCCAAAATTATCTCAGTAAAAGAGAAAAATCACAGAATCACAGAATAATTTGGGTTGGAAGGGACATTTAAGGGTCATGTAGGCCAACGTCCCCTGCAACAAGCAGCAACACCTTCCACTGTATCAGATTTTTCAAAGTCCTGTCCAATCTGACCTTGTTTCCAGTGATGAGACATCTACCACATCTCTGGGCAACCTGTGCCAGTGTTTCACCACCCTCATCGTGCATAAATTCTTCCTTATATCTAATCTAAATCTTCCCTCTTTTAGTTTAAAGCCACTACCCCTTGTCCTATTGCACTGGCCCTGCTAAAAAGTTTGTCCTCATCTTTCTTGTAGGACCCTTTAACTACTGAAGGGCTGCAATAAGTTCTCCCTAGAGCCTTCTCTTCTCCAGGCTGAATAACCCCAATTCTTTCAGCCTTTTCTCATAGGAGAGGTGTTCCAGCACTCTGATCATTTTTTTGGCTCTCCTGTAATTATCTCATTAATAGCACGGCCAATATCATCGTACAGAAACCTCATATTTCTACACATTGACTTGGGTGTTGGGCTCACTTTTCCAACAACTCTCCAAGTCCTAAGGCTGACAACAAGTTCCAGCCTCTTGAGATCTTCACTGGGAGAACTATGATGTATATTCTGTGGGTTCCTCTCAGTCCAAGATAAACTGAAATTTGTTTCTTTGCATTTCTATGTCATAGCCTGCTTCCTTCTTGCTGCTTCCCAGCTGAAGCCTGGAAGGTTTACAATCATCTCTTCTCACATTTGGTGATGTAAAGATAGACACCGGTCACACTGGGCCACCCTGGGAGACTCAGGTCTTGTCCAGATACAGCACTTAGAGAACTGCATCTCCAACATGTTTGCCAATGACCACCAGATGCTTGTTAAGGCAACTAAAACAAGACAGGGCCAAGGGCAGGCCCAGACAGGTCCTGAGACTCTGCACTGCCAGGCCAGTACAAAACCTAAAGCTTTTTTACTAGTCATGTTAAAGACATATGTCTTGTCATATGTTAAATGATCCTTAGCTGATTGCTCTTTGATGACATTGCAAACAGTGTGGTGATCTCATAGCTGCCATGTGGTCCAGGAAGTGCAGGAGTGAGCAGAGACAGAACGAACTAGTAATTCTGAAAGTGGTTTGTCAGAAGTTTTTACTAGGGCACTCATTTGTATTTTATCTTTATAAATGTGATACATATACTTTCCTTTCTTTCCTTTTACTACAGGAAATAGTTCATGTTTGGCACTGGAAGCCAGGTGAATGAAAAGATAAAGTCACCAAATCCATAATGCTGATTTGAGTCATCGCATTTGGGTCCCTGGTCTGCAGCAAGCAAACTTTTTACTGTACTTTTACTGATTTGACTGAATTTATGGTACTCCAGCCTGAGAAGGCTGGAATCATTGAAAGAGAAAATTCACTGATGACTTCCAGCTAACATTTTCCCTGAATTAGTATATATTTGCATAGAAAGGGATATCTTATCCATACTGAATTTCTTGAAGTTTATCTATCATTATTCTCTTACCTCTAGATGAGTATTTTGAGAAGAAAGGTCTACGTGCATTAAAAAAAAAAAAAAAAAACCAAAAAACCCAAAAAAACCCCAATAAATCTTTTATTCTACTGGGAAATGGAACCTAAGAAGTCATCTACAACTATGTCTATTAAATACATACATTTGCATACAAATACATATGTTATATATTCAGACTTCTGTATCCTGTGGTTATATGTGTGGTGGTTGAGAGAAGGATCATGCTTGGTCAAGGCAAGGCTTCTTGATTGTTGAGTATCATGTTCTCTTAAAAATGCAACTGGAAAAAGAACCCTAGGGGAACATTAAAGCTTAATGTTTCTTTGACTAAAGTTTGAATAGACTACATGATGCAACTTGACTGTAAAAACATTGTGAATTCAGTTCCTCAGAACCTATGTACTGCTGCCCTCAGTAAGAGAAAAATGAAATTCTACCATATATGAAAATAATGTTGACGTATACACCTGTATTGGTGTGTGGGGGGTCCAAAACTGAGCAGTGTCCAAATGTGGTCTAATAACTGCTGATTAAACAGTTGGCCCTAGTTGCTGCCTAGGTACATGGTTGGTCCCTGATAAGGTTCCTGCCCACCAGTGCAAATGCACATGCCCTAGAGCTGGTCCCACCGGCCCCAGCCTGCACCCATGCAGGGCTCTGTCTTCCTGGTGCAAAGCTAGGTCTTGTCCTTACTGCATTTCATGGGGTCATGGTGGCTTCTTTCCCCAACTTTGGTCTTGTGTTATTTAGTGCAAGTCACAGTCAAGAGATTGTTTTATCTCCCTTCTCTCCTTCCTTGGACTGGGATCTACTATTTTTCTTTCCCTAAAGAAACTTACTGTTTCTTTTTGGTGTGAAACTTCACTGTAAGATCATTCCTGTAGCGACCACTTTGATACAAGTAAAGACAAAAAGCTGATCCAGTGTGCTTCCTTATTTGTTTACTACTGGTAAGTACTTATTCATTACAGAAGTGGATGCTTATTTTCTTATATGTTTCTATAGATTAAAAAGATTTTCTTTTTTCTTTTGTTCAACCATCTGGAACTAAAAATCACCTGAGGCCTGTAGATACTTAGAATGCTTCCTCCCTCCTCCAGCATGTTCGTGTATTCTGAGGCCAGGAGAGAAAATATGAGGCTAATATAGCTATCAATACTTTCTAACAAAGGATATTCAAGGAAAAGACTTTCCAAAGGGCAGATAAAAACTAGACCACAGTAATAATCATAGCACTTAAGGCTTGTTCAATTTTTTATTATTGCTTTTACTTTGTACCCACTGCGTTCATACTGTGCCATTTTGAGAACACATTAGCTCCAAGCACAGGTACAAACCACAGTCAGGTTAACAACACATTCCAGTTACAAGCAATCATCAATGCTCAGCAGACAGTGTTAATAATCTACAGTTACCAAGAAGGAGTAACAGATTAAAACTTGTCTGTGACGGGGAAATCCACAGACTTCTCTGTTACATTTGCTTAATGGAAGTTATTGGTCTCCAATTTTAACTGTCTGTGCGTACATTTTTTCCTCTGATCTACGAAATTAATTCCATTTTGAAGATTGCTTTTCATTTGTGTAAGATCAGTCTCTAATTTTTCTACCCAACCCACCTGCAGGTCATTGCCCCTCTCAAGAAGTGATGTTTATTCTGTAGTTGTTCTTAAAAGCTCTTGTGACTCAGACACATCACCTAATTAACCACTACATATTAGTTAGTTCTACTACCAGCAAGAGTCAAGGTGCAGCAGCAGCAGTTTTGTAGAAGCAAAATTGCTCCCCTGAGAGTCAAATGAGGTTTCTGTTTCTTTTTCTACCTCTGTGATTGCAGACCAAAGACGTAGAGGATAGCAGATAAGTTACTGATTTTTCTGTTATTCTACTGTTCAGTACACAATTCAAAGAGAAGAAAACAGCAGTTTAAATTTTTGTCTTTTTGGATTAGATATTCTCACCATTTAATGCAATTCTGCAAAGGGAAACAGGAACGTTGCAAAGTCCATGAAGTGACAGTGGTCTGGTAGAAGATTTTAGATAATTTTAAAGCTGATGCATGAGCTGATGAATTAGATAAAGGCGGCCATAATTTCATTAATACTATTAAACCAAGCGTGAGTGTGACTTGCTAATAAAAGTGATCAGTTTGAACACTGTATTTTTTCTTTTTGAATTCTATTTCTTCTCTTCTTTCGTATTCTATGACAGAGAAGTTCAGTTTGTATGCTGAGAACCTTGTTTTGACAAAAGGGAACAAACTATACATGGAACAAAGAGTATGCTATTAGTCACATTAATGTTTCAACTGCGTAATATCATCTAAAATTACATCAGGAAAACATAAAAATTTCATTAACAGCTAACATTGTCATACAGAAACTTCACACTTTCTAACCCTTGAGTCTGTGTTTGGCTTATATTTCCAATGACTTTATATGTCCTAAGACTAACAGTTCAGATTTTCTCAGGAAGGACAAGGGAGCCTGGGTCCTTGTCAAGAAGTTGCTATCCTCCTGTTAAAACAAGCTAAAACAAGACAGGAGCCATGGCCCATCCAGCCAGGACCTGAGACCCTACACTAGCAGTCCAATACAGAGCCTGTGGCCTCTTACTAGTAACAGCAAAAATATATATATTTATCAGAACAGAAAGTGCTTGTTTAATGTTTTTTTTGTTTGTTTCTTTCTTTTTCCCCTCTTTTTTACTGTGCTGCTTTTTAAATTCAGATCCGTTTATAAAGATGTTTTTATTCCCGTATTAGGATATCTAGACAAAAGCAAACTAGCATTCTGGGAGAAAGCAGAAAATAAGTTTTCAGTGTATTTGACAACATATTTGGATCTCTTTTACTAGAACAAATTCAAATGAGCATTCTTTCAACACAGCTTTCATTGACTTTGCACTAGAGGTGTTACAAATTAGACTGATTTAACTCATTTTAAACTTTTGTAAGTCTGTTGAGCAACTCTGGCAGTAGCAGAACATCCTATGCGTGTAGCAAGTATTGGCAATCTTAGAAAATTATTGCCCAATTTTTTTAACTACAGGACAGATTTTTCTTTTTTCTGTTTCAGAGCTCTTTCAATGTAAGCTGAAATGATCTCATGTACTTGCTCAGCCTTGCAGTGCTTTTATTAGCATAAGTTATAATCACACTGTCGTTTCATTTTGTGATATTCGTCTAGAAAAAAGACACAAGCATACCAAAATACCTCAGACACCTAGTTCATGTGTCAAATAAATGTTTTCTTCTGTATTTGCCAGTGTGTATCCCTAAAGCATAACACATGGGATTGAATTTAGCTGTAAGTAGTAAAGCAGAGGTTAGCTGTATAATAGCAAACTGTGCTGACTCTTCAAATATAACAGATGTTACTGATAACCATAGGGGCAAGGAGGAATTTTTGCTGCTTAAGCCTACAGCTCTCTTATTACCTGATCCTCATATTAGTCAAATTAGTGCAAATATGTCCCTTGATTATTTACATGTATTTTGGATCAAGCACCCCCAAGACCAATTTCAATTAAACAATGAAAATAGATGATATTCCCATGGTTGTTGGTACAAAGCCTGCCTAAGAAAAGCAAAACAGTGCTTCTGCAAGACAAGTCATCACAGAGAGTTGAAACTGCAGCATGAAGCTTTCAGCTAACAAGAATGTAAAATATTAGGAGGAAAACAAAATGCTAAAATGATTATCAAAGACATCACTTCTGAAGCAGCTTAAATAGCAACTTGCATTTATCAGTCTTCCAAAATCTGTTTCTCCTAAAGTATAAAGCCGTTAAGTTCTCATAATGATCAAAACTCACGGTCACAATCCAGAATAACTTCGTTTGCTTGTATTTCTGGGTGTTTGTTTGCTTATTTTTCTTTTTTGTTTGTGTTCTTGGTTTTGTTTTTCCCTATTTGGTAATGGTATCAAAACAGTTAATGTAATGAAGCATGGTCAATGGATATACAACATGCCCTACACCTTAAATGTTCTGTTAGTGAATTTTCACATGGTAGCTGTTGGTCTTCCAAAAATATGCTGAAGGCTACATTACAACCAGTACAGACATAGGTCACTAGCATGATGATCTCTGAAACAAACTGTTTCAGGCTATCCTGTGTTTCACACCTACTCTGTTCCTCCATCTTCCATGAGCCAACCAAATAAAGCTACTTAACACAATTGTACATTTTCTTGGCTTATCCTAGAGTGTATTATCTATCTTTTCGAATCTGCCTCTCTTGTCTACAGTTTATGATGAAGTTGAAAAGAGAAAAAATGCAGCATAAGGGCTGAAAACTGTTGTTTATTGAGCTGCTGTGTTTTGGATATCCCTTCTTTCTAGAATAATGAGCTATCTTGCTCTTGTAAAAAAACTGTGTATTATAAAAAGTAAGTTTTTTTTTAACTGTACTGTTAGAATCCCTTTTTCCAACAATTACTTGCTTTGCATCCTAAAATGAAAACAACTAGTGTTTGAAGAGTGCTAGTTCTGCTTTAGTGCCCCCATGTAGCTGCATATATCTGTCAAAACTGATTTTCGAATCATACCTGCTAATCAGCCAGCTGTGTATAGTTAGAAAGGGAGCATTTAAAACTGATCGAAAGAGAGATGTCACTACACCTTCCCGTTTACCTCACTGATCATTTCTTTGTGGTTAGTTTTTAGGAGGCAGATGTGTCCATTGTATTTGAGAAAGATATTTAACCTTTTCATTGCCTTTGAATGAGGAGTACAGTGCTCATTGACAATAAGAGTCTTACCCAAGATCTCTCCATATTCCAGCAGCAAGCTCGGGGAATAGCACAAAGGTCTTCTAATACCAGAGGCAGAAGGCAGTGCCTGCCGACATTTAATTTTACTGCCCTGACCTTTGCTAACCACACTGCTTGCAGTTTTCCCTTTGTCTGTATTGCCTCTATTGTCTGTTTTAATATCTTTGGGTATAAACATCACAGAGTCTCCTACCCAATAGTAGCTGATTGCATTAGGCCTTTAGATCATGCAAATATTACATATTACATCAATACATATTCTGGAGTGTAAAGGAAGTTAGTTCTCTAAGATACCTTACCATGAACCATGCTGACTGAGACAATATCTGTCTACTGTGACACTACTAGTTTTGCTCTGCCCACCCAAACTATTAGTTTCTATCATTCTGATGGTGTAATCTTTTCTGAATTTCTTCTTTAACTTTACTCTGTTAACTTTTAAACTTCCCTTTTCTTTCTGAGACTCTGATCTTGCTAACAGCCTTAGAAGTGTGCTCTGTCATGATATTTCTCCTTGTTTTGTTTTCTGTTACTTCTGATTGCCTAGTAATCCATCTCAGCCAGTTCTTCCCCTTCTTAGTCTACACTTCTCCCAAGGTTGCTTCAGTGATATGCAGAAAAGGATGTGGAAAAACTTCTGAGTCTGGAAACTGTTCACTTACTTCATTCAATACTGTATTGAAAATATGCAGCTCCTATTATATGCACCAGCTATAAGATGTTAATGAATGTAGCACATAAATTTGTTTACTCCGCATTATGAGAATGCTTGCTCTCTGAAGCAATATGTCGTATGTACCCTAAAAGGACACTCTATGTCTGAATTAGGAGTACTAGCTAGCAGTGACTCGTGAAGTAGAAATTAAGACCTGTTGCACCCGTAAAAAGTAAAAGTGTCATGAAGCAGGCTTTACTACTGCCTTTTTTTGACACCAGTCTTACGTGCGCTAATGTAGCATACCTATGTAAGCTTTTTTATACCCAATGGCACAGTAAGAGTTCTGTTGTCATTACTAGTAGCAGGTCAGAGGTACAATGTTAGCTGTACCTTATGCTAATTGTGCAGGGACGCAGTCCCACCCTGTCAGTCTTGTTATCAAGTTGTTATGAGAACATCCTAGGTGAACGAGAGCTTGAAATGATATTCCAGGCAATATTATTGATATGATATTACAGCAATATTATTGATATTGCAGGCTTGAGGAGTGAGCCTATGGAGAACCTCATGAAGTGCAACAAAGCCAAGTGAAAGGTCTTGGACCTGGGTCAGGGTAGTACTTGATATCAATACAGATTGAAAGCAGCCCTTCAGAGAAGGCCTTAGGGATGCTAGTGGATGAAAAACTGAAATGATGATCTGGAAACATGGATTTGCATCCCAGAAAGCCAACCGTATCCTGGGTTGCATCAAAAGAAGCGTGACCAGCATGGCAAGGGAAGTAAATCTGCCACTCTACTCCGCTCTCGTGAGACCACCTAGAGTGCTGCATCCAGCTCTGGGGTCACCAGTACTAGAAAGACATGGAACTGTCAGAGCAGGTCCAGAGGAAGGCTATGAAAATGATCAGAGACCTGGAATGCCTCTCCTGTGAAGAAAAACTGTGAGAGTTGTGGCTGTTCAAACTCAAGAAGAGAAGGCTCCAGGGAGACCATATTACAGACCTTCAATATATAAAGGGGGCTTATAAAATAGACAGAGAGAGACTTTTCACCAGGGCCTGAAGTGACAGGACAAGGTGTAATGGTTTTAAACGGAAATATAATAGATTTAAATTGGACCTGAGAAAGAAAGTTTTTATGATAAGGGTGGTGAGACATTGGAACATGTGACAAAGAAGTGGTAGATGCTCCACCATTGAAAGTATTCAAGGTCAGGTTGGATGGGGCTTTGAGCAACCCGATCTAGTGAAAGANAAATTCACTAATGATTATTACGGAAAAATAAAAAAAAAAAAAAAAAAAAAAAAAATGCCACAAAATCAGGGAAAAAAAAGGTGCTTTTTTTCCTTTAAGAAAACAATCAGCAGCAAAGTGAGGAAGAAAAACAGCAGAGCAAGAGGATAAGAACATCTGCTGCAGCCTTGGAAAGTAACACCACTTAGGCACCTTGCAGTATAAGATAGCCTCAGGCTTGACATCTAAGACCATCAAGGTCAGGACAAGGACAAGGACATCTAAGACATTCAAGGCCAGGCTTGATGAGGCTCTGAGCAATCTGATCTAGTTAAAGATGTCCCTCCTTACTGCAGGAGGGTTGGACTAGATGACTTTTAAAGGTCCCTTCCAACCCAACAGATGCTATGATTCTATATATACAGTTACACACACATATATTTAGGGGTAACAACAAGCCTTTTTAAACAATAGTTTAGAATCCTCTTAACCTCTATGACTATCATGCAATGAAAAATGTTCCTCCTCTCTACAGAAACTTTTTTTTTTTCTGTTAGAAACAAACATGTCTGGTATATGATATGTAAAATGCAGAGACCAAGACCAATGATTTATATGAAAACACATGGGGAGAGTGAAACAGAATTAGGCAGAGGCATTAGTTTTCAAAGTAATGCAACTACTGGCTTTTGAATAGAAATTCTTAAGTCTGGTGCTAGCACTGTGTTTCTTTGCTCACAGTTATTCTACACTGGAGCAAAAGATTCTGGTTCAGAAGAAAAGAAGAGACAAACTTTTTTGTGCGGCACATGATTATTGCTATCCACTGATGTCGTGAATATTAATTTAGAATTCTGCACATCTTTGAGATAGTAGCAATTTAAGATTTATTAACACAGAAGTAGATTATATGAATTTTAATAATACTTAATTATCAGCCAATGGTCAAAGTGATTTAACAAATTTTTTTATAATCAACACAGAACCTTAGTTAAAGATTTGAAAATGGCAAGGTTCACCCGAGACTTACAACAGAGTTTCCTAAATCAAAGCATACACACACAAGCAGGTATAGAAGTTAACTTATATAATTAAAATGTTTCTCTTTTTTGTAAAAAGTAGTTAATTATTGGTACCAAAATATCTTTGAAACCTTGGGAAATGCAATCGTAGTGAATTACTCACTCTTTTCCTTTGTCGGCATTTGTCAGCAGATGATCTCTGAAATCCTTGCAAAATCTATTCTTCTACATCTTCATGAAATCTACTCTTCAATATCGTAGTGAAATCTACTCTTTGATGTCCTCACAAAATCTACTCTGAGAGGCATCCCAGCCCAGGGGGAGGTGCTGGGTCATAACCTGCTGTGATCCTGGAGATCTCGAAGGGTCTCACATAGGATTGCTATTTATAGGATCGCAAGATGATTGACTTTGTTCAGTATTTTTCCATTTTGGCCACAATTTTTGTCAGATAATTTTGGTACCTTCCATAGCAGGCTACAATCCAGGCAGCAACATTTCAGGTACGTTTCCCAGGTAACAGGAGTTTCAGATACAGTTAGGGAGTGCCTGACCATCCTAACTCACTGTAATTGTAACTAGGACAAGAAAGTTACCCGGTTGTATAAACTCAATGCACCTGCAATCAAGATAAGAAAATACCAGATCATCCCAGCCCACTGCACTTATAACCAAAACGAGAACACAGTGTTGCCTGGCCCCAACATTACAATATGACTCAGGAGGAATATGCACCACCACAACTGCTAACATAAAGTTAGAGAACATGGATGGGTAAGGAAGATCATTGGGTTTACTCATGGATAAAGGATAGATCAAGTGTTACTAGGTTGTGCTGGGCAGGTGTCCTGGTTCTGGCGGGGATAGGGTTAATTTTCCCTGGTATTCCATGCCATGTGAGCCATGCCCACCCTGAGCTGCCAGGGGAGGGGGCAGGAAGTCGATGCTTGGAGCAGGCTGGGGCTTCCCGGGTCTGGTGGTGAGAGGCAGGGAGCAGCGGTTCCGTA
>VXBH01006737.1:1151-38469 GCA_013400035.1 Rynchops niger
GTGGGAGGTGTCCCTGTCTGTGGCAGGGGGGTTTGAACTAGATGATCTTTAAAGGTCCCTTCCAACCCAAACCATTCTATGATTCTATGATTATACAAGTCTCAGTAGGTGCAGGATCAGTCCTGGTACTTCTCAGGTTAAATACAATGAACTAGACACCCTTATTCCTTTCTTGTGAAATTTTGGTGCTGNTACTGTCAGAGCTGAGACACAGGGGAGTTAAGCCCCACCACAGCTGAATGATGTTTAATTAAACTTGCAATAAGTAACACTGAAAGATAAAATTCTTTTATGTTTCAGTAGCAGTGAGAAGGCCTTTTATGCCAACCAACACCCAATCTCAAACTTCAAAGAAATATTTGGAACAATTCCTGGACCCTAAAAATGGAGGGTCTTTTTATTGAGCTGAGACAACTCAGCTGTCTTTTATTCCTATGTTTCTTCCCTGTCCCACCACCAATGCTTGTCATTCAACTTGAATGCATTTTGGTTTTAAATGGGATCCTAGCTTGGATGGTAAAAGCAAGTATTCTGCTAGGCAAATTATTTAATTGATCATACTACTTGCAGTCAATATAGGACACACTGTTACTTTTCTCATATTCAGTCAGTGTCTTTAGTAAAATGTTAGTAGCACCACAATAATATTAATTACCAATCTGCTATCTAAATGTTATGATTTAAAAGAAAGTGCCTTCACGTTTGTTTTGAAATGCAAAGTGAGAGACTGGATAGGAAAAGCTTGCTCATCTCTATCCCTTTGCCTGTGATGGAGCTGAGAAATATAGTTTGTCTTTGTTAGGCTCCAGTTCAGCTGTGGATTAGTCTTCATGAATATTTTATAGACTTGTAAATCTGAGTGCTGTGCACTAGTTCTTATTTTATATATATATTTAATGTTGTACTGTGCTTCTTAGCATCTCCCCATGATCCCAGCACTGATAGATGCTATAACCACCATTGGGAGGACTTCTAGTACAAAGGACATCTCCATTTCAGACACATTCAGTCTTTAGTCAATAAACTTCCCTAGCTTTAACTTAAAAAACATCTGTAGTAGTATACTTTTGGCATGACTGCTTTTGAGAAAAAATGATCCTTCTGCTTCTTGAATGGCACAACTTGTCTCTAGAGAAACGTTGCTCCAGAAGGAAAATAATTTTCAACAGATAAGCACTCCCAAAAGTATTTATTAGCTATCGACTCAGATAAACCTACATGTAAAGGATGCAGAAATCTCATTTCCCGCCCTGCCCCTCTCATTTGTTTATGGGTTCCCAGGCATATTAATTATACTTCATTTAATTTTGCCCTAGGGACTCCTGAGCAACAGGGGCAGACGCTGCTTAGTTCAATCACCATGGCTTATATTCTGTTCCCCTGAAAGCATCTATAATTAATGTGATGCTTATTCTCAAGCAAACATGTCAACTTCTCCACCTCGCAGTCATTTATGAGTGGCAAGGCTTCATGTGTACCACTGACGGAGATACTGTTTGTTGGCTTTATGTAAATAAACTCTTGTAGTTGTGAGAAGTTAGATGTGGGACTTGAGTGACTAAATATAAAGAGATGCTGGCAAGGTGGTGAGCTGCTAACTGTGACCTAGTTCAGCTTCTTTTGTCTGTTTGCAAAGCCAAATCCCTGTGGAGTGATTTTAGTGGATGCTGTGGTGATGGGAGCTGGAGAAATTGATGAAGCTTGCCTGAGAAGAGCAGTTTGGAATGATTTTTGAGATTTTTACATTAGCTTCAGTTCTAGTTTTTGATGAAATAGTTCAGGCACATGGTTTTTTTTTCCCCTCTGGAAATTATATCTTGGAGTCAGAAAAGCATTTCACTGATCATCAATATTAATGCAAGGTTGCAAAACTTCCTTCTGTTAACAATATGGCATATCGTTAAGAAAAATATGTTTTAATAAATATATGTAAGTAACTGAGAAATGGAGAAAGAAGGGGGAAATAAAGTTTTTCAGGGAGATTTTAGGAAGCCAGTTTAGAGAAATCGGTGACAGAATTCCCTAACATGGGTGACATTTAAGAGCTCTGAGAAAGCTTCTTTTTGGTACTGCTTTCTGTAAAGCTCTTACTGATTCATCAACCTTTTTTTAGGACAAGGGTTCAAAACATCTCCCTAAAATTATATCCTACATGTTGTTATGTGTCTGATGCCTAACCTGGTTTGTAAATAGTAGCTGTATGTACAACGCTGACAGTAATACCTACGTTTGTGTGATGTGTGCCTGGAGAGCCACATGCTCTAATATCTCCATGCTCGTATTTACAGAAGTGGAGGGCTTTTTAAGTGATGAGGGAAATTTGAAAATTTTCCCTTAAGGACTCCCACTCTATTCCAAAAGAGGTCTGAAAATTGGACTGGAAAAAGCTTCAGCCCAGCTTTTCAGCAAAAGCTGCGTGGAGTGTGTTGTATGAATGGCACAACACTCGAGGGCCTGGTGAGGCTGAGGGCAAAGCCAAAAATATAGGCAGGTGGGTAGAGGTAAGGTAGAAGGTAAGGCAGCTTAAAGAAGTAATGTTGCTTCTCAGACCTTTTTGAAAATACATTTTAGTTTATGTGGTGAGATCTGAGCTGGCTGTGGCTCAATTTCTTCACGGTAAGAAAGCAAGGACTGGGCGTAATTACTGACTGGAGGTATAAAGGCTTACCTTTCAGCCCTGCCAGCATGCAAAAGCGGTTAGCCATTGCCTGCCTCTTGTAAACACAGTCCATAATTACACCCATTTCTCATTCTCCAACCTCTGAGGGATTAACCTACTGCCAGCTACCCGATTCTTGCATTACTATTGCAACTGGAGCTTTTTGTGACAACCTGGAGTGTGTGAGCTGTCATCTTAAAAAAACCACTGTGGACATAGGATTAGTGCAGGATGCCATCTTTTGGGGCTATAACGTGTGTTAATTTGTCCTGTGTTAGCCAACTGACAGTGACAGTGAAATCCCAGGAGTGAAGGATATGCCACATGGATCTCTTTCCAAAAAACATCCAACATTTTGCCTGTGTCCTGATTATGGATTTTCAGAATCCCATCCTCATGTTTTGGACAACTTTAAATATGTGGCAAAGGAGAAGGTAACTTACTTTTCCCAGATTTTTTTTTTTCTCGTGAGTGCAGGAGTGCTTACAAATCATGGTCTCTTAAAGAATGAAGCAGCTCTGGCTCTCCTGAGCTGGTAAAATAAAAGCAGTATGGCCAGAGTGAGCCACACAGCAGTGAAGAGCATAGGCATGGAAAGCTTCCTGTGCACCGCTGTCCCCTGTTCTCCCGGGACTCTGTCCCAATCCATGCTGCTAAGGCAGCCTTCTGCCTGGCTTCATGCCTGGCCACAGTTCCCTCCACTGGAGAACTGCTCTTCCAGCTTTGCTGCCTGACTTTTCTGCTTACTGGGAAGAAGTCTCTGGAGCCTCTGAAGCTGCCAGGGCGACATTGTTAGCGCTATTCAGAGAGGCAACAATGGGGCATGAAGCCATTAAAACCAGGATGGCTGTAATGGGCAAGATATGCACATGGTGTGTGGTTTCATATATCAATGGTCAGAAGCTGTTACTTAATGACATTTCCACTGACTCACTACAACAGACATTGCTGATCAACTGTATGTTTTCTCTTCTATTTCTTAGATATTAATTCCTTGCTATGTGTATTTTCTTCTTAGGTTTTTGCTTTATTCATACAAGTGATTCCTCACATATGAATGCCACACAACACAGTAACGGGTATGAAGTGGTTATGTGTATTGCACTATAATGGTACGATAACCCAACATAGTCTATGGGTTGGATCCATCCATCCAGCATCCTGCTGTTCACCAGTTGAAACAGAATAGCTATGCAGGCAGACAACACTGCTCCAACCAGCTCATACTCAGCCAGCTGTCAACCAACACCCCCAGGTCCTTTTCCACCAGGCAGGTCTCCAGACACTGTTCCCCAAGCTTGTAGCGCTGCATAGGATTGTTGTGACCCAAGTGCAGGACCTGGCACTTGGCCTTATTGATCTTAAAGGTCTTTTCCAACCTAAACACTTCTATGATTCTGTGATTCCCATGGGCTAAGATGTACCCACGTCCTTCCCTTTCTGAATCATTTCTGACAAAAGTTCTTCACCTTGTAGCAGAAAACTGTCATTAATCCCCCGTGTATGACTTCCCATGTTCAGCTATTGAATTTCATCCTGCGTTTATAATATTTTGTTCTGAGAGTTCTTTCTGCATGGTATCCTGGTTCTCTCCTACCTTGACAATGCCTTCTGGCTCTGTCATCATCACAGCATACCTCGTTGCATCAATTTATGTCATCATCAGATTGACACACAGTCCTATTTTTTGTAAATGATCATTACTGAAAGTTTCAAACAAGAGTGGTGCCAAGATCCTTAAGGGATTCCAGCATTGTCATTCTCCTTGAAACCTTTCCCATTGCCATGTTTTCTAAAACCAGCTGCTTTTGCAACTTTATAGTAACTGTTAATTTTCACCATCTCCAGCTTCAATGCTTTCCTGCGTGGATCTATACTGAGTGCTGATGATGTTTAGAATAGATTTTGGAACATATTTTTTTATTAGAAAATCTAATTATTTATCAAAATATGTGTCTGTCGTAATTTGTCATTGGTAAACATTTATTACTTGTACAAAGCTGCTCTGTAGAGGAATGGTACCTTACCTTGGAGATCTGGCTGAATTACACCAAAACTGCAAATAACATGACTTTTCTTCTGCTTCCTCCATACTAGCATATTACAGGCACACAACATGACTTGATAGAAATAATACACATGTATCCAGAAAATCCTCTCAGAACAGGATAAAGCGGTTTTCATTAACACAGCAGAAAATTTCCATGAATATTTGATCACATAAAAATAGGCTGTGTTTGCCTTCCTTTTATGTACTATCATTGCAAATATTCTAACAAACAAGTTTGCTAATGGGAAGAATGCATTCTAAACAAATTTGAGAATATTCACGTGTAACATGTTTTGGATATGTGAACATGTGTTCTTGCCATGAGTCTGAATCCAGTCTTATTTTAGCAATGTGCCAGTGTGCAACATCCCAAATAATCTCTTTAGATTTATGTTCACTGGGATATGAAAACAATATGATGGCTCTTGTCCACTGAAAATTAACAACTTTTGTATTAAGAATACAGATTATACAACAGGGAAGCCAGTGTGTATGTGGCAAGTGCTGCTTGCCAAGAATTATTTATTTAGAGTCATGGCTCTGCTCCAGTAGTGTTCTGTAAAAAGAATTAATATAAAAAATCAAAAACTGTGTAGCTACAGCCTTGGGAAACAATATGCTAACTATAATAAATTATTCTCTCCCCTGTAATTCTAAGTTAGGATTGATATGTTCAGAAGAGGAAAATTGTCTTGGAAGACAATTCCGAATCTAGCTATGTCTCCACAAGCCAACGTTGTTTCTCCCTTTGTGAAAACATGTGTCCAGAATATGCAAAGGAAATAAATCCTTTGTTTCAATTTCTATTGCTTGGTTTCTCAGAGGATATCTCTGATAAAGTCCTTCATAGGCACACTACAGCATAGTCTGCAACTGTCAACTCTGCTATCAGAATGCTTTTGATACAAGTAGTCATATTCTCTAGTCTAGAAGTGTTTTTTAGTAACTTGAGTTATGGAGACTGCAACATATCATCATAAATGAATATTTTAGTCTAGAAATAAAAATCTTGGAATGCTATTTGTGTGGTTCATCTTTCTGTAGGCCCTAGTCCCGTTTCTTCAGATTATGAAGAAAACAAATATAATTACATAGAATTTATTAAGATAATTGCATCAGTTCTATACTTACTTTTACTGTTTTCTGGTGTATCAAATTACTGATAACTACATTTATACTAATAGGTTCTTCAGGTTGTCTGCTAAAAAGGAAAACAAAAATACCCCTTCAAAATATCTGAAATAACTTGGTAAGTAATTGCTAAATAAAAACAGATACAGAGCTTGAAATTCTTTCTCTTCATTGCTCTGAAAATTTTTGTCCCCGCTCCGTGGGGCACATAAAGGGCTGGGGTAGAAGAAACACGTCTCTACAAAGGCTGAATTCCCTCTTTTAATGGTTTGCTCTTTTGCCTGTTCAGATTAATGGATTGATATTGTTATCAGTGTTAGTGTAACACTGTTAAGAAAGCAATAAAATGCATTTATGCCAGTTTTTCACTCCATTTTTACAGTAAATGAATGCCTGTGGCGTAGTCTAAGCCCAATGTTGGCCACTGTTTGAAGTCTAGTTGGCATTCCAGTGGCACGATCCCTTCAGAATCATGGAGAGATGCCCAGCACACATGCTCTTGCTCAGGTGCTAGGAAGTATTTCTGCGTTAATTTTTGGGTGGTTTCTTGCCTGCCATATCCTGATGCCCCACTGGTAGATGCAGGAATCTGTGCTGGCTAGATAGGCACTCTGCGCCTCTGCAGAAGGAAGAGAACAGGGTGGTTTTATGGTCACAGCTTGTACACCTGAGTGCACGCTGATAACTGTGTTACTGTGAAGAGCATACAGCCACAGAAACACAGGTGTTCAAAGCAGATAAAGTCTTAAAGGTTGAATGCTGATATATTTTAGCAACACTTCAGAAAGCAGAAAGTAGTTATAAAATTAAAGCAACTGAAAACCAGAAAAACTGTCTGAAAGCAAGCATGTACTGTCCTAATTCCACTTTGGAAATGCTGTCATCTTACATTACTTAAAAAAATATTCACTTGTTTGGAAATCACATCTCTTATGACTAGTTTTGTGCTTCAAATATTGATCCACAGTCTCACAGGTCTGGAGAGGTATGTGACTGTGTCAGTGTTTCGTTCCTAACCATATGTCACGTGTGTGATGCTCCATGTTCTTCCAGCTTTGCCATGGGGATGCTCAGTGCGTTGGGGCACCCATGGTCCCCGCTGGAGCCGGCAGCCCCAGTTTCTCCATGAACAGTGGAGGTGCCTCTGAAACATCCAGCTCACTTCCCCAGTTTCCACTGCCTCCAGCTCCAATCACGGGAAATGTGACCTAGCAATTTTTTTTTTTAATATTGAAACATTCCCTTTGTGAGAGCTCTTTCAGGGATAGGTTTATTTAAAGCTAACCTGTCCTCACCATCAGATCTCCCTTATGCATCAGGGTCTAAATTCTGTCTTCATGTCACTTTGCTTTCTGCAGTGCCTTTCTTTGGTGGCAGAGGCTCTCCCCGCTCCCCAGGACACCAAGGCTTGCTGTGCTTGATGGAGGCAGGTCTTCCACTTCTGTGCTGCACCCCACTGACAATTTTCTCTCCCCCCTCACCTTTCTCTCAGGGCTACTCACCCTGCCATAGGATGGATGAAGGTTTTGCAAGTCATCTAGTTGGGGATTTCTCTCCAGGGCTGCTTTCTCCTCCCAGCTGTCAGCTCTTCTCCTGACTCAGCCTGTGATAATGCATTTCTTTCTGAACTTCTCAGGGAAAATCAACTGCCCTGTGACCCACTGCCTTTGTGGGCGCTTCCCTGCTGCATGGTACCTGACACTGACCTTCACCTTACGCAGCCTCCTCTTTTCATGCTCACAGGCTCCGGCCCTTCCCGCCCTCCTTACCTCACCTTGCTGAACCCCATCCCAAATTTGTCGAAGGCTGGAGGTGGGTGGCCACCTGCCCCAGCTGGGATGCACCCTTCGGAGAGGCCAGGTGGCCGCTGCGCAGACAGGCCAGCCCCTGCCGCTGCCTCCTGCTCCTCAGGCTCTCCTTCCGGTCAATCCAGCCTGGGAAACGCTGAGGCATTCCCAGGGCATGAGGCTTCCTGGCAGCTGGTGGTGCCGAGGCTGGCGAGGGGGAGGCTGCCACAGGCAAGACTGCGTCTGGGGAGAGAGGGGATATTCCCACAGACGAAGGCACTTCTCTTGCCTGTTGTACCACCCCCTCAGGACAGGAGGATCTTAAACTGCCAAGATGTTACAGCACCTTTGAGATTGGATATTTAATTTCGATTCTTCGCTTGAGCTCAGCTTGGAGGCGTTTTCTGTGATAATGGGGTGATTATCTTAACAATTTTTGTTACGATGTTCCTTTCTGCTCTGTTTTTCCTGCCGTTGAATGACAGTCCTAAGCAAAATGGATTTCCTTTGTCCTGCTAGTAGTGACTACATGTTCTTACATTTTATTTACACCACTTTTACACCACCACTTGATTTTGATGGGTTATTGCAATTTTAAATCAATTTAAGGTAGAGAAGAACTGGGCTGCTTTCTCTTCCCCCACCATATCTCCAGATGATTACCAGTACTAGTAAAATATCCCCTTGTACTGATGTAACTTCTTGGTATTACAATCGATTTTAAAGAACACTTTAGATGACAATGTAGCTCTGTTCATCCAGATGGCCTGCAAAGATAAATGTCTATGTTCTCACACATCCATTAAAAATGTACTCTTCAGTCAAACTAAAGGCAGTTGGGAATAAGCCACATATTAAATCTGGGCTCTTTTGATTACTCTGATATCCAGCCTGCCTCAGCCATTCACCTCCTGCTTTCCTGAGACCACATTTTTTCCTGGGAGCTGACAATGATGGCACAACAGAGTGCTCCTGAAACTTGGAGCTATTTAAGGAATTGGTTGTTCCATAATGACGTAACACCATAGATGTATATGAATTATCAAAGCTAATTTCCTGGGTTTATATTTTCTGTACCCACCCTTTTTTCTTGTGTCTTGTTATGCATGCCTAGCTTACAGATTTTCAGGGAAGAAGAATGTCATTGTAATTCTATGTAATGAATATTACACATGTTCGTGACTTGTCCAGTTTGTGTCAAGATTCAAGTATTCTCCATCTGTATTTTTAAGGTTTTTCTGCACATTTCAGGAGGATAGTTTCTTAAGGTGGCTTATAATTTATTCACTAGATTTCTTTTTAGTTCATTGTACCAAAGTGATTTAAGGTTTGCCTTTGAAAGCATGTCTTGTCAGTGCTAGCTGCATTATGTAGACATATTCTATGCAATGATGAACTGAGCTGGTAGTGTTCATATGACAATAATGTGCTGCTCCATAGAGTTAAATATTCCTTCCTGCACTAGTTCCCTCAGTCAATATTTAAAGAACCATTAATTCAAGCATTGGAAATGAAAGCCAGCTGGCATAGCAGACTTGACCCAGGTTTGTGCCAGGTGAGGCAACATTTGTCCTACATCGCAAAGCAAAGTAATATGTGTCCACACTTGTACAAAACAATATAGAAGAAAAAGAAGCATGTCAGCCAAGCATGGAGTTGTTCTCTATGCATGTGGACAGCTAGCCTTGGAGCAAACTTCACTGCAAAGAACTCATCTGACAGTTCTCCTTTCCCCTAGTAACGGTTGGAGGCCAACATAGCAAAAAAAGACACCTTTATCAGGTCCAGTCAAAGAACTTCCTTTTGAAAATCTTAGCTCCTATCAGCTCCAGCATATGAGGGAGTGGGAAGTCTTCTTTGGTTTGTGCACTTCACAATGCACAGCACTTCAAATAATTCAGTAAAAAAGGGAGAAATAAAGAATACACGGTTTTAAAAGGAACTTGAGGAGATAGCTATAGTTGGGTAAACATACCATTTAAGGAAATGAATATTTAACTTCCTGAATGCATCAAAATAGCCCTGACTTCAGATAACAGCTACATTAAAGGCCAATTCTATACATTAAGCAAGGCAGCTGTATAAATTTAAGAGCTTTGTATTCAGTTTAGAACAACTAATGCCTTTACTTATTTTTCAGACTATTTTTTGCACAGTAACAGGAGTTTCTCTATTCCTGTGTTCTCTATTTGCTGCACATAAATATAGAACAATTGCATGTAGAAGGCATGCTTATACTTACTTTGTAGAGAGGACTAAAGCAACTGCATACAACATTTTAGTCCCTGTCGTGTTTTTTAGATATTTAATTTCCAAATACAGTAACTCAGGTTTTATGAAGACTGATCATTTTCCTACATTGATAATATAGACCTTCATACCTTGTATTTAGTATCTTTTATAATATTATCATCCTGTAAGGACCTAGTGGTTTTCATTCATTTAACAGATATAGATCTCTTTAAAATAGACTATTCCATTGAAGGAGGCTGAAGTAAAGCAAGAAGTTATCCCCTTTTATGTAATAATAAGTGAAAACTCTGGTAGCTACCATTTTTGCTCAATAGCATCTTGGTCACAATGGAAAGGTCAGAGCACTGACCGACTGTGACATAGTGGGGCCTGAAAGCAGCAAGCTTGCAGGATGCAAGAGGGTGAGAGGTAGAAACCAGACAGATGGCAAAAGTAGCAGCTGATGGTGAGTGTGAGCAGAGACATGTGCCATCCGTGGTCAGCTTGGAGCTACTCAGGTGGTGAACATAGAAACTGCAAGCAAGGAAATAGCTTTCTGTTTGTTTCTACACTCTCAATTCTTGAAGGATCACATCAAATAATTACCTGGGTTGTGTATGCCGTTTTCTGTGGCAAATCACTACCACCTGGTTGGTCACTCAGGCTAACATATAGGAAGAAGAAGTGATGATCCAAATAACTTTTTAAACCATCTAAAGGTCTTCTGCACGCATAATAGATACATATAAAAACACCCTGAGTGCTGAAGCCAGGGTTCTGCAGAATAACAGGCTTCTCTTCTGGCTTTTGCTTGAGATAATGAGTGCCATTACAATCTAATATTCATCTATATTGGAGGCTGTCCATTCTCCTTTCATGAAAACCCATGGTTTTGCCAAGCCTTGGATTGTAATTTTAGGGTCTGCACAATTCCTGGGTGAAAGGAGTGACTTTTCCAAAGCAGATGCCTTAATGAGTTTGGATTCCTTTTCAGATAATTTCCAACTGAAAATGTTGTTGCTGTTCCCAAGAATAAGATGGGGCAGATATATTTTTCCACATAGAAATTAGAGTAAAAATCTTACCAGTGTAGACAAGACACTGGAGGAGAGATTTGTTATGTGAAAGTGAGGGCCCCCTTCATGTCAGGGATGCATCTCATGAGATCTCCTCTAATTTTTTCCCAAGGTTAGCCACATGGTGAAGATTAGTTTGGCTAATGAATTTTTGAAAGAATTGTACTGGCCAGGCTCTGTCCTGAAGCTTCAAGTTGTGATTCCTTATTATGGGTGGCAAGCATGGCTGGAACAGGTCCTCCTGCTCCAGGAGGACAGGACATCAAGTCCTGTCTCTGCATGCTCTAAGTTCACCTCTGCTGGTGCTGCCTTTAAGGAAGAGGAGGAAGTTTCCTGATGGTGTGGATGGGGTATGAATCCTGGGAAAGGAGGAAGGCAAGAGACAGCAGAAGTGGGAGTGGCTTGTGGAATATGTTGCTCATAACAGAAGGGAAGCAGGAGTCTGGATGATGACCTGAGGTTTGGCATGAGCCTACACAATGGCACGTGCACACCCCCATCTGGGGCCTGAAATTCAAGAGATGAGTCTTGATAAGACTGCTAGAAAATTTGCCGTTAATGGTATTTTGCCCTAGGATCTGGTTTTGGACAGCAATGTATCTGAAGATTATCAGTCGCCACTGGAAAAATTCTTGATGTTATTAAAAACAATCTTCTGACAAGTGAAATGTTGTTCCAGCAAAGTCTGGAGAAGTTCAATTAGGAAACATCATGCAGCAGTAGACTTTGTAACTGTGTAACCTTTGTAATGCAGCTTTTTACAAATACAATACATTTCTAAACCACCTAAAAAAAACACCTTGAAAGCTGCTATGTAGGGTTCTTTGCTTGGATGTTTGAAGGTAAGGAAATGTCAGCATAGTGGGGATTCTTTCCCAACTTTATTTTAACATTTTCGGTTGGTGGTGTTTTTTTTTTTTTNTCCAGACAGGGCCTTGAATGTGCTCGTGTGCCTAACCTTAACAATAAAATTTCATAACTCTCGGGTACTCTACATTTTACTGAATGTCACACAAAATAACTGTTTCCTAAGATGTTTTAACATGGTACATTTTTTCCCCTTAAACCTGGCAGCTGCACATGAAAGGTGAAGCCCCAGGGCTGAGCTGCAGCTGTATCGCAACTGGTCCAGCTTTCCCTATTTGTGTCCCAATGTCTTGGTGCTCTGGCACGCTACCAACAGTGTCAATGCTCTTACCATATCCCAGCAACTTCATACAGATGTTGGTGTCAGCCCAAGTGGTGGTCAAATTTTCTGCAGGCTTTCAAGGAGATTGACTATTTCACAAGATTCCCATTGCAGTGGGATTGCTTAGGGAAAAAGAAAAGCCACCAGTGTACATGGATGGGTGTCTGAAATTGAGCTGTATTTCCTCTGGACCCTCCATGGGTGATGAGAATGCCTGTGTATCCACTGTACCAACATCTGTCAGGCTCCACAAGCACTGCTGCTCCTGCCTGAATGCGTGTTTGGGAGAACAGGAAGGTGTGAGCAATTGGGTGAGTTGAATATACTAGTCCTCAACCCTTAGCTACACTCAGGGAGCACGTTATGTTAAAAGAAGATAAGAGAGTGTTTGAAAATGAACAGGACATAAGCCAGCAATCAATAACTGCCTGAAATATAAACCAACCCTTAGCTCAGACAGAATCAAGGTTCTTGGCTAATCTAATGCATGTAACTGTTCTTGAAATACGTAAAAGGCTGCTGTAAAAAACAAGGGAACAGTCTGTCTTCCCTGTCCAGGACAGTGCAGTGCTCCGATAACTCACTTTGGGAACCTGTGATGTCTTCATCACTGGAGGTTTTACAGAAAAGGTTGGACAAACAGCAGTGAGGAATAGTTTACATGTAATTGGGACAACCTTGGGACAGAGGGAGGGCAAGAATAGCAGCATGACCTATAAGCATGTTTCCACCGCTGTTTTTCTCTGATACTGTGATATTATCACTGTGCTCCTACTTGTTTGTCCTTCTCTTGCTACACTCCCAGATGTGCCTTGCCTTTATGCAAGGTCTGTGCAGCAAGGGTGTTTACGCTGAGTGGGACCTTTGCACTTTACAGCAATAATGGTCATAAAATTTGAACAGGTGTCTTCTGAACGCCAAAACCCTCTTGAAATGTCAGTGAGTTGTTTTAAATCGTTTCTGGAGTATACTGCATGTATTTCATGACTTGTTCCTAGATAGAATAATTCTGCCTCAAGTCAGCCTGCAGGGAAATCTTGAAGGACACGGTCATTCTCAGTCTGTCCTAGTCTTGTCCTCTAAGTCTTTTTTTTTGGAGGAAAGCAAATGCAGGTCCTGTGCCACCAACACAGTATAGAGGTGTATGTGCATGTGTGTTTGAAGTTCCTATCCAATGTGCAGTGAAATGTTGGAGATCATATAGCAGCTGCCATGCCTAACTGACACAGAAGTTAGATACCATTTTCCTCTCACACACAGACCCTTCATTTCTGATTTGCGATATACTGTCAGCAGTATAGGAGGCATAGCAGTGTCACACCTATCACGAGATACAGAATGGGTCCACAATGTTCTTCAGGCTCACTGAGTAACCCCGTTTATTGGAATCAGTGAGACTATTCAAATGCTTATAGTTAGGTGTATGCCTAAGCGTTTTGCTGGAGGTAGGCATGGGTAAAAATAATTTTCCATTATTTTGCACTTGATGACAACTTACATAAGCATTAGTTTACTTAATAAAAATTAAGAGTGGAGCAAAGCAGCTTTGGTAGCACGTACAACAGTAGTACTTGTGTTGCAATTCCGCTGTTGCAACAGGTGTTCTAGTTCGTTAAAACCAAGGGATCAATAACTAAATTTACAGAAAAGCCAGCTGCTTAGTGGTTAAGGGTTGTTTTAATGTGTCAAGTATTACTGCTTTGGCCAAAATTGATCCTCTGAAACAATATCTTCCAAAGCATACCACTAGCAGCCTTCTTTTTCTGCTGTCTCAGACTAAAAGATAAAATAAATCTGCAAAGAGTATTCTGAAACATTGATCTAACTTAAACATCTCTTGCTCCCAAAGAATAGTAAACCACTAAGCCCTGTAGAATCAAATATTTTCCTATTAGGTCTTCCAGTGCAAGTTATTCAGTCAACACATGCATGGAAAATCAACAATTTTCCAGGATGTTCACTATTCCGTTTTTAACTCCTCTATAATTTAAAAAGCATGACATACACAACACATGTACAACTTCTTTGAAAGTCGTTATGGAGCTTGCTGAGAACAGGCTACTGTTGTAATTTGTACCATAGTGTTAATCCAAAGCCCAGAATACATTAATTATAATAGGTTCAAAGTTCTTCAGGTGGAGTGAAGGAATTGTTGGGACTGTGTTTATGTAAGTATGTGCAGGTGTATTATGCCTATATTTAAAGAAAAGCATGCCGTGGATTACCTTACTTTGGCAATTTAAAATAAATGAATATTTTTGTGAAATTCTATGGCAACAGCAACAGGAACTCTTGGTAAGAGTCACCCAGCAATTGCATTTAGGAAAGAAATAAGATGCAATACACATCAGAGAAAGAATCCCTGACATTTGAGTAAACAGAACTGTAGCTGTGTTTGATTGCGTAGGCAGTCCATTCCCAATCCTTGTATCAAAGGGGACTTGCACCCTGCTGCCATGTGGCTCTACCAGGGGTGCAGTGAGGCAGCAAACCCCATTCCCTGCTGCTGTTGCCCTGCTGAACAGCTTGAGCTCACCAGCCTCGGCCAGGCTTGGGCTGCCTGGTGCTCCTGTGGAGATCCCACAGCCTTTCCAGGGGGCTATGCTGCAGAATGTGAACCTCACCATGTGCCTAAGGGCTACCAAAGGAGGAAAGACTTTCCCTTTCCTCGTCTGTCCCCACCTGCTTTGGTGACTGCTAGACTATCAGAGTCAGGTGCAGTGCCTGTTAACAGCAATGGGAAGACTTTGTTTGACTTTGGTTCTAGGATCTAGGAAACAGCTTGAGTTGAATGAAATCAAAAAGTGAGGAAGGAGCGGAATTAGTGAAAAATGAATGAATTTTAAAATTTCCTCCAATAAAAGCTAATAAATGGCCATAAAAGCCCCTAAAGTCTAGCAAACATCAGTTTTGTACTTTAACGTAGGGCACAGTTGTGCTGCTACTGGGGTAAGCAGTGTGAAGAGACAATTAAAATGGGACCCATGTGTACAATAGAGTTCAGATTCTGAAAAGTTTATATTTTCACCTGACAAATTCCTTCATAGGTATTCTAAAGATCCTTTTCTGAGTATTAAAAACAAAGCAATAGCTTTAAGAAAAAAAAAAAACAAAACTTATAGAAAAGGAAAATTCTGTCCGAAATACCTTCCTAGGATTCCCTTGTGAAGTTCAGCTATGTCATACTGTTGGATTGCAGTTACAAAAAGTTGTCTTAGCAGTAAAATCATGGAATCATATAATGATATAACACCTTTTCTTGCTTCAGTCTCCATGACATTTTGCACTTGATAGCAGAGTCACCATCTTGATGTGTCATTGGATTCAATAAGTGTGTGGTCAGAAACATATTTTTTTGATTACCAAAAAAGAATACATCTGTCTTATTTGAAAATTTGATTTTTTTCAAATAGGTAATGTGCTACAGACACATCTATATGATTTATTCATTTCACCTACCAGGAAGATAAACTACCTGCAGTTGGGCCGCATTTCACCAAATGTTAGATTATGAGAGATGTTTTTACAGGAGCAAGAAAGATTGAACGCCAATTCTACAATAAAAAAATATTTTGATGTTTAAATTTCCAGCATCTGGCTCAGGTGCATGTGCAAGCTGGAGCCTTCTAAATACATCTGCATTCTTGACAGTCAGTTTCTAAGTTCACGGTTATTCTCTTCCAATTCAGCGTCTGATGTCAAACGTGTAAATTAAACCCAGGTACAGTGCCTTGAACTCTTTTCCCTTTTGTTAGATGAATGTGATATTGCCAGAAGCTTTAATGGAAGAAAAAGCACCCTAAACTTGTGAGACATCAAGCCAAAGCAAAGAATAACAAAACTGACTGTTAGAGGGGACCTTGGGCAGCTTAAGTGGTCTATGGAAGTCATTCAGTACCAGACACTCTCCACTTCCTCCAAATATATAATAAAAGGAAAATATAAAAGGTGCTTCATCTCTCCTACCTTAACTATTCCACCCTTGGAGCCTCTTCCAGACCAGCTGTGCTTGACAACAGCATTGCATGGGTGCTCTGTCCTGGAGCCACCTGGGGAGTCACAATTTCATGTATTTCACCCTTTTCTTCCCTGCCATCCACGACCAACATTGTCTTTTTCCAATATTGAGGTGTTGTCAGTGTCCTTTTAGTACAGCTGTGAAACTAGATTCATATACTGGAGCCAGGGTGAGGAACGTCAAGTTCTTTGTAGCAATAGGTTCAGCTGTAAAGAGGTTCCATAGTTTCTGTCCCCTGGGTATCCTGCTTCAGCAGGCAAGACTGCTCCTTTTCCTGCTACTGAGTGCTGGCTCTGTGATGAGGATGGCCTCCTCGCATGCAGCATTCCCTCCTTGCTATCTGCTCTAACAGCTGGGGGTCTGAGCAATAATTAGCCCAAAAGGCCTTTTCTCTTCTCCGTGTGCTGTGTTACCCATGGCCTCTTTAAAACTTTCTGCTGCTGTTTTTTATCCATTGAATATGTTCCTCTGATATAATTTTGGAGTGCTAAGTGGAGAAGACTCTTACTTAGCCTACATGAGAAGGAAGCCGCAACCAGCCACGGCAGATGTCATGCAACAGTTTTTAGAGTGGAATTTTCCTTTCTATCTGGTGTCTGGAAACTGAAAAGACTACTGTGGCAAAGAGCTGAGCACCATTTCTGCAGGGTGGCAGGCCCAAGAGGCATGCTCTGGCAGGGGAACCAGTCCTAGTGGGGACGTGTTGACCTAAATTCCTGATAGACACTCCTCCACAATGGAATCCTCTTCCTTGGGTATATGGTGGGCAAAACCAACCTTACTCAAAGACAAGTGCTGAGGTCTAAGTCAAAAGACAAATTGAGAAGCTGAAGGCTAGGAATGGGCATGTGAGATGACTCACTGTGAAAGAGTGTACGCTTTGTCTAGATGACTTGGTCCCTGAAGTGCTGGAAGACCCAGAATGAGATTAATCCAGATATCTGTGGAGTAGCAGTCATAATGGTGATGATATGCTGATGACATCTGCCAGTTCAGGGGTGCCCAGCTGACGGGTGTCACTCGTGCTCTGCTATGTCAGAGCTTGTGTGCTTTTTCCTCCTGCCCTCATGCTGGCTCCCATCCAAAATTATCCTTGTTTCTCCATACACTTCTTCCTGTATAAATTGACTTATGTTTTTCCCTTCTGTTTTAGACAAGGCAAGCCTAAGCAGCAGAGCGAATCAGCAGGCTTGGCTATCTGCCTGTGAAAAGTTGTTGTAATTCATGCCACGGTCATGGAGGAAATTTCTGGACATGTCTATGAACTTTATCCATTCATTTATGGATTTTATGGCTGGCTATTTGTCAGGAATGGTGAGACTGTGTACTTAGAAACACCAGTCCCCTGTAAGGGAACGTGGCACCCCATCTTGCCTTTGTGCCCAAGGCAATACCAGCTCCAACCAGGGCTCACAGGCATCAGCAGTCCTGGCAGATGAGAAACATCCGCAGTGCAGAAACGTGTATCCTGGGGTACAGCTGTGTCATCATGAAGCTGGAATGTACAGTACATGCTTTCCACAGGCATAGCTCTGAGCACAGAAATATGTATACCATCAATGGCACCTGCCCCTCTGTGGCGCAGTTCAGCTGTTGTGATAGCTGATGAGCTAAATATAAGGTTTGCACATGCTTGAGTCTATTTAATACCTACCAAGGGGAGTTTACCGGGGGAAAAAATCCCCCAGCTTTGGGATCTACATATATACAAAGTTTTGAAATATTTTTTCCTCCTTTATGTTTATACTTAGCTGGATCTGAAGTCACACTCTTTTAAAAGGAAAAATCGTGGTGTATTATTACAATATAACTGTCATATATATGTAATATATATGTTATATATATATAGAGAGTAATATTACAATATTACAATATGACTGTCATATATATTTCTCTCATATTACAATATGACGTAAAATAAAGCTGCAAATTTTACATGATACTATTAGTAATATTTTCCTTGGAATTTCTTGCCTTATTGTGAGATATATTGTCATAATTATATTTTCCAAGACAACCAAAATTTCAAGGGTGGAGGTTCGATCTTGTTGAAAGTTAAAGAATGTAATACAGCAGTCTTTACTAGATTTAATTCGTTCATTATTTCCTAAGAGCACAAAAAATGTTATGACCACATCTTTGGAAAGATATTCAAAGCATCAGAAGCATATGCTAAATGTGGTTTGTTAATCATTCAGGGAATTGAGATACCACATATAAGAAACATGCTTTTATCTTGAATCTGTGCCAAAAAGTCTTCTTTAAATTTTTTTCCTGCTCTGCCAAAGCATAGCAAATCATCCCACCACAGAAGTTTCAGGGGTATTTGAGTAATGGCAGCAAAAACAGAGGACTTGAAGAAACCTTAAAGGCACCGGACCAATATTATTTTATAAATTACAGTCTCCTTAGTCAAATATATGACTATGTGTGAAGCTTCTGCTTGTCATCTAGATATACCTGGACGTTAGTAATGCAATAAAGTCATCTTTTGTACTAAAATTAAACTGAAAGTCATGGTGCCACGTTTTCATGCATCCTTCTGTATAGTGTTATCAGCAGTGGGATTCCCCACCATGTGTCTGAGAGTGAGTTAATTCAGGTCAGCTGATACATTCCAGGAGTCTTTTCATGCAGAGACAAACTTTAAATTATTACGTATCTTTAAGTTTCATGAGACTTTAAGTTTGAAAAATGAGAAACTGAAACTACACTAGTTGACATACCAAGCAAGAAAAACTCTAAGTCATTCATAAATTGAATTTTCAGGGAGGGACCATTTACATCCAAAAACTAAAAGAGGGAAAGATACAGAGAGGCAGACATATCTGCCCAATGTTTTATGAAAACAAATGTTTGCAACCAGCTAAACCCTGCCCTGGGGTTATAGTAAACAAGCAATGATAAGGACAGTGCCATGCTGACTAGCTAGTGTACCAGAGCAGGTATTGTATGTCAACAGACTGGCAGTGTCAAAGCCAAGTTATAGCAGCAGGAATTTAGCATTTCGCAAACTTGTGACCCCAAAAAAGGCCATGGTGTGTGTCAGGACTGTGTTACAATGGATTCTGAGCAAGAAGGAGGAGGAGGTGGCAGCCTCCCTTGTGCATCAGGACCATTCTCTGCTTGGTATGAGAGATACTATTTGTGCTGTGATAATATTTAACTGGTTCATAGGCCTTTTCTATTTCAAGCTGAGTAACCAGATGTCTTGTCTTTCACCTTGTTTAGAGATACTTAAGATGAACTTTTATTTCAGTGCTTATCAAATCTCACACACATGTTTATCTATTACAGATGACCACCTTTGGTTTGCTGTAAGTAAAGGTCTGCATTGTTTTCTGGCTTGTAGAAACTGATTGCCCTCCCAGCATAATTGCTTTGAGCTCTGTAGAGCGATTAACTCCTTAACACAAGTTGTATGATAAGTCACAGTAATATTCCCATTAATGTGCAGTGGAGTTACTGTTGAACCTGGCATGAGTGCAGCTGAGATGATAGCTGAATTAATGAATATATGGCCCTGCACAATACACTCTGGATTTCTGAAAGTGAGGCTTTGGTAGGACATTTCAAGTTGCCTGCTCTGATGTTTAGGTTCTTTGAATTACTTAGATGTATTACAATTACAGTTAGAGAAAGTTTACATATGTTTGATGACTGGTGAGTACTTGCCAATAATATATAGTGTATCAGGGCCCAATGTGACGTTTCCAAAAGACTGTTTTCAGTGATGTATTAGTAATGCTTTTGTAGCCAACATAAAGAAATTATTTAAGACAGGCAAGTGTGAATGGCCGAAGAGCTGTATGCCAGCTACTATCAGTTACGCTAAAGCCAAACTTGTCTTATTCTTACAAACCCTTTTTGGTTTTTTAAATGTTATTTGCAGTCACAGTTTTCATGCATTTGATTTTACTAATATCACACAGGATCTAAAAATAGGTTAAATAATTTAAGTAATGCTAATGTTGATGGTTAAATAAGGCACTGACAAGTTTCTCAGTTCAGTCCTTTTCGTGCATTTTGCTGTTGGAGACAATATGAAAATACCGTATTGGTCTTCAACAGTTAAAGACAATGGTCATTGAAGTTGTTAGCTATCAACTAGACTTCAGCACTTGGTGCCAGATAAATACTGGTTTTCCTTTCCATTGCCTTTTTTGCTCCCTCTCTCTTGGAGCATGGTGTTCCCACTTGCCACTCTCAGTTTTCTCTTACACAGTCTTCAGAATTGTACTACATGTACCAAACATTACAGGTATCGAAAACCAAAGCATTAATCAATCGCATTAATACGTACAATTTCACGCATCTTTTATATGAGAAGGTAAACAGGTCCCAGGACACAACTGAGAACTCTTCCACAAGAACTGTGCTGAAAGTGCAAAGCAAGAAAAACATGGCTTAGTATTAAACAGTTGTGCCTCTAGACTGTTGACTGCAGCATAACCTCTTGTTTGGTTCTGCTTTGTGTCTGGGCCAGAAAGTGAGCGAACACACTTAGTACTCTTCTTGTGAAAGACAATCTCAGTTACTGGTAGGTGAAGAGGCATAATGCTCTCCGTTCAGTCTTCTGTGGCATTTCTGAAAACTGCCCACAAGCACAGCCTATTGCCTCAGGGAAAACCCTACCAGTACTATCAGGGGTCCCCTCTGCAGCCTGCAAAAAGACCAAACAGCCAGAGAATGAGCTTCATTCTACCTTAAAGCTAAGCATCCAGGAGAGAAGGACAGAGAAGAGCAGGACTAAAATAACTGATGTCTAAAAAAGCCCACTGCAAATTTACTACTGAGAAAATGTCAGGATTCAGGATTTCCTGGAGTCCTCAGCCAAGGACTGCTCTTGTTCAGTAGAAACAGTGGTCTAAACTGTGCAGCTTGATTACTGTATTGCTGTGGTGCATGGCATTATACTGTAGAAGAAATACAGTCATAGAATGAAGGAAAGGAGAAGATGGAAAAAACACGTAAAGCCCCTAGGAGACTTAAATCAGAAAAGGACTCTCACTGCAGTCAATGTAAATCCTTGGCTAGAAAGCGGGTAAGCCGCAGAGACCAGTGAAGTAAAAAGGAATTACTTCCAATGAAATTTAACTGAATAAAATCACTCCTGCATTTTTCCTTTTTGTCTATAAGAGACAACTTTTCATTTGTCTTGGAAAGTTTTGAATTCATAATGCCTTTTTTCTTAATGCTGCTGAGATTGGAATTCTTTTGCCCCAAAATGCAGAGTGGGTGGTCAGGGCAACATTAATTCAGCCTTGTCAAAAAGAGGTTTATTGAATTTCCACTTTATTGCTTCACTTGGGATGTGGAGCTTGACTGACCAAACACTTCACCTCATGTGACCTCGATAGGATATGGATATTTCTTGTATTGTCACCCATTTAGAGAAGAAAATTTTTGTAAAAGCAGTTCAAAGTCCATATTTGCCTTCTGTAGCTGCTCTGAGTATTTTGCTTTTCCCTGTCAATAAAAGTTAATGTTCTTTAACCTTATAACATCTCAGAGGTGACTCTTAATTCATATGGATAAGGTCTTTCTTTGGTTTGCAAAGTAAATTTGGCTCAAAATAGGAACACACAGCTATTACCAGGAAAAAACACCCAAACAGCTTCATATAAAATCCAGTTCTAAAAAAGGTTTTCTAACCAAAGGAAGGCTATGCTTGCGGCTGTGTAATTGGAAAAGTAAACTTTGTCTGTGCCTGAAAAAAAAAAATAAATTAACAATTAAGCCAACTTCTGTAATATAAACAAAAATAACAAGACTGCTTTGAAGAAATTGATTCTTAGCAGGACTTATGAGCATCCCCTATTTTTGAACAGTTTAACACTGTAAAATCATGATTTGCTATTAGTTTTCCATAAACCTTCCACTGATTGTCTTGCAACTTTTGCATATTTAATATTTTTATATTAAATATTATAACTGTAAGAGGCAATTTAAAAGTGTTCTTTACAAACTGAAGGCTAGACTTCCAGAGAAGTTTTTTTTTTTTTTCTGAAAAGCAGTAGAACAAATAATAGTGTGGGAATGCCTACAACATAACAAAGTCATAAATAATACACAGAATGAAATTTTCAAAATTATGACTTGTAACTGGGCTTGTGCACTTTTGTGAACTGATAGCTGTGACAGACTTTAAGTACAGGTTTTGACACTCTCACATAATAACCCAAAGGCAAGCTACAGAGTTAATGATCTGCACAAAACTCCAGTTAAGTGCAGAAGTACTTGGGCAATCATAACCAAAACGGAGGTGTTGGGGAGAGAAAATAATTGCTAAATGAATGGATCAGGTGGGATTTCAGAGATCTGTGTTGGCTCTGCTACTGTCAAGATTTTCATGTATTATTTTAATGATGGAATGAGGCATTCATCCAGTACGTTTTCTGTGATTGCAATTTGGGAGGTCCTGCCAAGTGTACTCTCTAGTTTTGTATACTGAAGAAATATATGGACTAATACAGGAATCTAATGGTAAGAATCATGAATCATCCAAAAATATGAAAACCAGAAAATGAATGATACATTTTGATTACTTTAGTCTGGAGAGGAGACTGCTATTAAACTTCAAAAGTGCAAGGGATATTTAGGTTAGAAGGAAATCTTAAGGTTAAAAACCTTAAGTGGAAGGTTAGAATATGAAGGATATGAAATGTGTATCGCTGTATTTCTTTAAAGAACAGGTCAGATAAACACCAATTGGGAATAAAATCAGTATAGCTGGTTCTGCTGTGAGCAGAAGACTTCTGATGCTCTCTTTTTAATGATGGTTTGATAACAATCTTGGGTTTTTTTAAACATTTTGATGAAGAGTGACCTTAGTGAAGAAAACATTTATTTTTTGTCTATTGGAGACATATTTGCATTTTTATTTGCAATAACTGGGACTTGACGCCAGAAAAATTCATAGATTAATAGACAGTATGAGTAATTGGTGAAGGACTTATACAAAAACATGATTTCCATTGCAGTTGGTGGTCTATCCTATAGCATCAGGGCCAAAACGCTGTTGCACTCCCGTCTCAGGTACTGATATTATGGCTGCCACCTGCATTTTTATGACCCTTTCTGAAAACTGCAGTTAAGCCTTAGGACCTAACTAGGCATGAATCCTACTGGGCTGACAGCATGCCTTGCGTGTTTGTGTAAGGCAAAGGATGCAGGCAGGATTCCACAGCCAGCTAGAAGAGATTAGAGAGCACATGAGCTCCTGCCTGTGTCACTTCTTCCAGGACCACATGCAGTCTGTATGTATGTGAATAAAACTGTCGTTAGCTGTTTTATGTTTATTTTTCAAAGTTTGTGCTTTGGGGGTCAAGATGGAAGAGGAATTATTAGAAAGCATTGCTTCCCTTGTCCTTTTCACAAAATAAACTATAAAATCCGGAGAAAACTGGACAGCAACTTTTATATTTATCACTTTTTCTTTTCACAGTCCTTGTAACATTGTGTCTTTAATGGGTTGGAAAGTGATGGAACGGCAAGACGGCAACACTCAGTCAAAATTGAAGAGCAGAGAATTTACGGCATGCATTTGACCATACGGTTCAGATGGTAGGCTCTGAACAAATCTTGACCTCGCAGGCGTAATTTACAAATCTCACCTTAATGAGGCCAAGAATTTATCCCTCTTAAGTGCAACTGCTTAAATATTTTATAAAGGCATTTCAGGTGAGGACACAAACTCTGTGTCACCTTACAGCAACTGAATCACTTCTTCTTACTGCATATGTTATAAATGTAAATTTTTTAAAATAAATAGAAGCTCTTTTAGTGCCCAAGGTGATAGTATCAACAATAGGCATGGTCCCTGTCTGAAATAAACTATTATTGATATTCAAAGGATCAGCATCATTTTACTCTGCCTGGCTGAAAATGCTGTGTGGGTACAAAAGGAATTGCCTGTGCCAAAGTTTCAGCTTAAGTGGTTTTAGCTGATTCATAAGGCTCCCTTCAGAAGGTGACAGTAACAGTTACTGATTAATCTCTTTTACTTTCACTTTGTACGTATCTATATACATCTATAAAAATTTATAGATGCATCAGCCTGCGCACAGTACCCGTCAACAGCATGACTGCTACTGAGTGCAGAGTTCTGAAGTGTCTGCCTACACGTTGCTTCATGGAAATATTGTTAGAATAATGTTCTAAAAATCACCTTATTCTGATTTTAAACTTACTATGATCAGTGAGAAAAATAATATGGTTAAGAAAAAGCCAACACCATTATTCACCATCTTTAAAATGTGTTTATTTTACACTCTTTAAATGATCAGCAAAGTGTAACTCTACAGAAATATGCTAATGATCGGCAAGCTTCTTGACCTTTAGAGACATCTACATTTCAGTTATGGACTTGTGAAAGATCACATTAAAGCCCTTTGTTGTCCATGATGGCCAGCATATTTTGACCTGATTCTATCTTTTAAGAAGATTATTCTGTATTCACAAGTAAAACAAACCTACATTTTTTTAAAGTGTATGACAGGTTTTAGTTTTAATGTCTGTGAGTGTGGCTGACACAGCAGATCACTGTATTTGATTTTAAATGCTCAAAACTCTAAATAAACATGGGAAGTAAAGGTAGTACATAAATAATGACATATTATTTCTACTGAGTATTAAATAAGGTGTTAACATAGAACATTTTCAAATGTTTAAATAACATTTGGAATGCAATATGTGGATAACATAAGTAATTGCAAAGCATAAAGAGAACGTGATCCTAACTTCACCTTTTTTTCTGTGATTATTTTTCTCAGAGACTGCAATGCACCGAAAACATGTGCACAGCATTTGCACAGAGGATGGCACTGACTGCTCCATGACACATGCAGAAGAGAAGCATTGTCTGAGTGGCACTGTCTACACTTGGCCCAGGATACTCACCCAGGGGATAAACGAAGTGTCTTCGAGGCAGAGAAGCTGGCTTCCAGGCCTGGGCAGATATGACGCAGTGCTGTCAAACACCCTTACAAAGCAGTCCCCCTCTTTTTCTACCCAAATCTCTGCCACCCATTATTCTGTCCCAGATGTCCTTTCACAGCTGCCCAGTCCCACCTGATTCTTGTTTGTAATACTCTCAGTAAAAAAATTAGTAATTAAAATGAAGTCCCCTTTGCCCATATTACTCCCAGCCTTTATACTGTTCCATCTGCCCATTCCCAGTCCCATTCTTGTTTTTAAAAGACTCATTAGCATGTGATCTTGTGTCTGCCAGCATTCCCCAGTGCCATCTGCTCCCTTCCTAGACGATCAGTTGCATCCAGATCACTGTTTACCATACTCAAAAATCTGACACATTTTCTAAGCATTGGTTTTGGAGGATACTTTTGAATTCTTTACCAAAGCGAACTCCTATCAGCCTCTTCCTACATTATCAATGCCAGCAAAACAACACTAATCTTTAAACGGTCTGAGTATTCCCAGACCTGTCCAGCTTTTTTGACAACAGCATATTGGTATCCCTCTGGCTATACAACCACATGCTGTGCTATCATTTATTTAAAGCAGTTTGCTTCTCTTGCAATTACCAAAGACTAAAGTAACACATTCTCAAACTGAACATCCTCTTTGTGTAAAAAAAATTGTATCTGTCTTAATTCTTCAAACACAAAAATACCAAGTTCATGCTATATGGCTTGGAAGAGATTTCCAAATATACTTTTTTCTTACATTTTCTCGGTTGGTTCTCAGTAATTTTCATGCATGTTACCTTTGTAGAGTGGGGCAGTAAGCAGTGTAATTCTGAAAAATTAATTTGGGAAAATAGCAATAGTGTATCACTTCTGTTTATCAGAGAAAATGTGTTGTAGGAACAACAGTCCCCACCCCATTTCTGACATTTCAGCTGGGAACTCAAGTGGGTGACCCGTAATACTCTTTCTGCTCTTCACTACAGGCACTTTCCCTTGAGTGAAATCAGAGCTGCTGTAATTTTCCACGCCCACCTGCCTTCTCAGGAATGATCTGGGTCCTCTCTTCAGTAAGGTGGACTTCAAAAAATGCCTGAATTGAGATCCAGGAGATTCATGCCCCAACATCTTCACAGCGCAGCAGTGGGTGAATGTCCTCCTGTGGAGCCCACCATGAGCTCTCTACTCCATACAGGGCTGCACTAGCCCTGCTTTAGATAGCAATTGGATCAGAATGGGAAAAATCCAGGAGCATCGTAAATCTGTTTCTCTAGGTTTATGCAGCCATACACTTAACACAGGGCAATGACTTTTAGTACTGAGCACCACAGAGTTTGCCCCTTTTAAGATGCAACTCCGCAATACTGGAAGAAAGTTTAGCTCCAAAGCATGTAAAATGGGCTACTGAATTTGAGGCCAATGAGTACAAGCATCTAAAAAGACTTAAAAAAACCCCTAACCAAGTAAGTTTTACTTATGTTTTTGTATGACTCGTTGCTGGCTGTCACTACAAATGTGGCAGGCCTTTAAACTTGAAAATACGTTCATTCTCCTCAATGGAGGTTACCCTTGATGGGATCTGAGAGTGAGCTGGGGAGAGCTTGATCCCTGTGGTTTGTACATATTCAAAGCATCAACGTGTAAATATTTTCAGAAATCATGTCAACTCAAAAAGCATATTTTTTACTTGAGGTTTGAGCGTTTTCAATACAGCAGTGTTCTGACAAAATACATAGGGTTGCTGATGCTATCTGCAAAGCACAGTCATTATGTTTGTGTCACAGTTGCAACTGCCTTTAACGTTAGTGAAACCTAGCACCTGAACTCAATTAATATTGTCCTCTCCTTTTCCCCAGCTTGACTTTATGTATATATATTTCCTAGAAGTACTGTTTGAACCCTCATTTATAGTAGTATGAGCTTCTTGCTGTTCTTCTCCTCCAATTTCTCTGAAATTGATCCAAAAAGAAAAATAAATATGAAAACGTCTTTTATGATTTCAGAGAAAGAATTAACAGTCATGCTCACCCATAAAAATCAAAACCTTCCATTTTTTTCTCTAGTGATTTATTTTTCATAATAATGAAATAGTAAGACTATGGATTCATGCAACATTTTTGTGAATGTCACTATTTGACAAACAGGATCTTAGAAAATATGAACTGTATACATCAGCTAGAATAGTTCAAACATTGGATATACCCAAGCATATATGCTAGCTCCTTTACCCTAGCTGTATACATGTGAAGCTTAACTGTGAAAGCAGAGAAAATAGGAAAATGTATTAAGCCCCAGAAAATCATTTATCATGAAACCAATGATTCTAGGTAGGAATATATTTACTTTCAAAAATATCCAAAGGAAGATCTGAAGTACTTTATTTTGGAATTAACTTACCATGCTAAGCTTTCCAGAGTCTGTTGGAAGACATCTAGTATGATGTTTTATCTGACTGATGACTCTACCTGAGCTCTCAAGCAAATCAATGGGAAGACAGGGCAAGGGTGTTTCCAGTGAGATTTTTCTAATATACAAACTATACTGCACAGATTTTGAACCTGAGAGAAGCCCTCAGTTCTGAAAGAGCCTCAAATACATCATTAAAGGAACCAAGCCATTTGTTCATTGCCACAACCCTTCATCAGTTATCACTGCAACAAAAACCTGGAGAAAACTCCTTGTAGGAATGAAATGGGCAGGCTGCAATACCATCGTATCGGATAGACTTGCCACACAAACATCTTCCCGTCCATAGCTGATGATGGAGTTGTAACCTCCCTTTCCACTTATTCGCACCTGTAGAATCACTTTTGCAAAAGTTTGTAAAACTCTGCAAGGCTGATAACTGCTTGTGCTGGGATAAGGCCCTCTGGGAACGTACTTTGTCAAAATTTCACTGTGCTTCAGACAATGATAAGCCTTGCTTCCTTGCTGCTATTGGCAAAATCTAGGCAGTAAATTGTGTAGTGGCCCTGCTTGCTGTGAAACTAGCATACTATTCCTTGTTCCTGTCTCCAGATGCTCTTGTAATTCAAATAAACAAGGTCACTTCAGAGGATAGCATAACTTTAGGCAAGGTATGCTTTCGTTTCCAAACAGAACTTCCCACCTAGTTCTCTAACAGAGAGAAAGTCAACATTTCTACTTTACTGAGTATGCTAACTGAACCACTTATATTGCAAACAGAAGTACACATTACCATCTTTACAGTTAAGCAAGAATTAGTGTAACATCAGGAAGTATCTGAACTTGGCCCAATTGTTCAGAAAACTTAATGATTTTCTATCACAAAGGAAAAAAACCCTAGAACATATTGGTGTTATGCACTGGTTTGGACAGTTGATTTTCAACATAAATGAGACTGCAATTTTAGTATTACAAAAGTAAAAGTCAGATACAAAAGAACTCATCCTCATTCCATAGCTTCTCCAATGTACTTTGAACATGTACATTCCATAATTAACCAGATTATAGGCACATGTAACATAGGCACATATTACAAAAAATATGCGATTCCAGTTTTTAAACTGGATATAGAATTAAAGGAGTAAGCAAGATTTCAGTACTAAGGGAAAACACTGAGATAAAAATGTGAGTCTGAGTGACCATGTAAATAAGTCTGGATATTGATATGTGAACTTGGCTCAGCAACTAACTTTGGTTCACTGCCCCATTTTTTTCTCACCTTGCATTTAATACTGATCATTATTAACATGCACATATTATGTAGCTTTCAGTAATGTAACTTTGTCTACCTCAAAGGTTCACTAATAAGACATAGACTTCTACACTTCCTTTTTAGATCTTTTAAGTGTTTACTACAGAATTGGGTTTTCTGGTTTGGGTTAGTACCTTCTTCTGATACTCTGCCTCCACGATATATGTTTGGATTATGAATGTCATCCAGTTCAGCAGCTTCTCTTATCTTCAGTCATTATTCACAGTCACAGCAAATTTCACATATGCAAAAGGTCACCGTGCTGTATCTTCTCCTTGGTTGAACTTTAGTTGGTAGCACAGCTGCAAAAGTGGAAAGTTCAGGTAGGAAACCCCGCAATATATTCGCAAATCAATGGTCATTACTTCGTGTTTATCTGCACTCAGCTGTACTACACTGCTGGCATGCACTTTTCTGCAGTATAATTTGATTTATTAGCCTGTTGCCATGAATGGTTTGGGATTTTAATTGTGAATTTACTCTTCTAGACCAATTAGGCATTATCATCATCATCACCATCTTCATCATTATTTTTACTCCATATGAGTTGAGGCTATTGCCCTTGTCTTAGACTTGGCTGTGGTAGCCAGTGTCAGCTGGGTCCCATTTATTCATGAATTCTGCAACCTACTATGGTTTCTGGGTTATTCTGGAGACTACAAGGAGCTTGCATCCTAGCATACCACTTTTAAAGTGTTACTACCTGGAATTGTTACAGGACTAAAGGAAGAGGCAGGCTAGAGTAAAAGCAAGTCACTAAAAAATAATGTAGGAATTGCTTCTGTATGAAGCAATTTCTAGTGAGTGTTGTCTCAGCAGCTTAAGCCGATTACTTCATATTTAGGTTAAATACCAGCATGATTGTTAAAAATTTAAGAGTTCCCATTCTCTGCTATGACAGACTAAAATCTTTTCATGATTATTTTGCAGAGATTCATAGGTAGTGATCCTGCATAAAAGGATCTTTTGGAGAAACATGAAACTGTACAACATAAGAGTATGGTTAATTACAAACCCTTCCTGTCATAATGCTGGGCCTGTGTAATCTATGCTAAATCCAAATGATCAGTGCAAAGTAGTTTCATCAGGGTGAAAAGAAGAGGAAGTGATGGAAGTAATTAAAAAAGGAGTAAATTCTTTTGAATAGACAGTGAACTGACAGTCAGAGGATATGAAGTACAATGAAAGAGAGGTAGTAATTGCATAAAATCCTTATGTGCTTGCCAGCTCCCCACTATGTTGACTAACTCTACCACAACTTACTGTGTAGCCTTGAACACAAAGGATAAATTGAATTCATCACCTTCCTGGTGCTGTCATAATCATTCTTTGGTGTTTCAAAGCAAGGGAGGAAAGTGATTCATCGGGAAGCTGCTCAATATGCTGTGGGAGTACATAAATACTTCCCTTGACCAGAAAGGCAGTATTATCAAAATGTATAAAAACTCAATAAAGGAAAATACATTTGGGGAACAATGAGTCTTTGACATACTCAGCTGATGCTCAAACAGCACACATACAACACTTAAGTGCAATGGGGCACAGTGTGTGTTAGCACGCAGCATATTTTGTGGTAAACCCTTCTGATTGCTTTCTAAGAGACTTCATCTTGAATGATAGACTCTGGTTTCTTTTCAGAAAAAAATACTACAGTTCAAAAAAAATGTAATGGGCATATCTTCATGGTATTTTTTTCATCCAAAGGTACATTATATAGACTTGAAAACCTCTGGACTGAATATAATGGAGACTGGACTCTCTCTGTTCACTTACAAAAGATGCACAAGTTGATGCTCCATGCTGCTACATGTTGCCTTGTGACTGCTCCTTGCTCCTTAAATATAGCAGCTCCTACTCATCTGAATTTGTGTTGACCTTGGTGAGCAAAGACAGGTGAGCTAGAGCTCTTATTGTATGGGGGTTGTTTTCTACAAAAAGAGCAGATGTTGATAATGCTGAGGACAAGCTTCCTCTGGAGTAACTATGTACATGTCTGCCTGCCCATCCTCATTTGTAAGGTTAAATTGTAAGCTTGTACTCTGGTAGATTTAAAAATATTTGTTCAGAGAAAGATTATCATTATCGTATACAAATATTAAAATGAAAGTGAGCATATAGAATAAATATTCCCTTTCCTTAGCCTGAAGGTATGACTGGTTAAAAATGCAGTCTTTGCACTCGAGGAATGCAGAATCAGTGCAAGGTTAAGTGAGGAAGACAAATACCAAAGAGGCAGAAGAAGGATGCTTGAAGTCTACGTAAGGTTTCACACTCAGCTCATTTTCCTGAAGGATTATATTGTATCCTTTCAAAGCACTACCTGAGGATATAACTGTGGAAGACCCATGTTCCAATGCAATTTTATATGCATTAGTGACAGACTAATCTTGAACAAAAGCTCATTAATTTCTGAGGGAGTTGGGACAAATGCACATCACTAAAATTTGATACTTCAGCTGTTTTCATACTATATGGAATCAAAAGAGGAGAATACATAGTACAAATTAAAATGGTAAGAGTCTGGTCATTCTTATCCACAATCAAAACCTAAGGATAATTATGTGTGCATGATATGCTTTGCTTGTAATGCAAGAAAACAATCGGTATAAATGCAGCTATATTACATGCATCTCACTGAGACTTTGCCTATGGGTAATGCTTAAGATCAGCTATGATCATGGGGGATTTTTCAGATTGTTCAAATGAATGTGATATTTATCTACCCTGCATTTCAAACAACAGACTGTCACTAATTTAGTGTGTGAAGCCTTTCCTAAGTGAAGCGATGTAAGTATAGTAGACTGTGAATATTTTTAGCTATTCTCCTCTGACACCACTCACAGATGCTACTAAGGCACTGTAAGCATGCCTTTGTGTGAAGTAGTTCTCTACACCTTAAAAACTTCAGGCACAGTAGTCACTATAGATATGCATAATTTCATGAAATTCAACAAGGCCAAGTACAAGGTCCTGCACCTGAGTCGGGGCAGGCCCAAGCACAAATACAGGCTGGGCAGAGAATGGCTTGAGAGCAGCCCTGAGGAGAAGGACTTGGGGGTGCTGGTGAATAAGAAGCTCAGCATGAGCTGGCAATGTGCGCTCACAGCCTGGAAATCCAACCACATCCTGGGCTGTATCAAAAGAAGCATGGCCAGCAGATGGAAGGAGGTGATTCTGCCCCTCTGCTCCACTCTGGTGAGACCCCACCTGGAGTACTGAATGCAGCTCTGGGGCTCCCAACATAAGAATGACCTGGACCTGTTGGAGCGAGTCCAGAGGAGGACCACGAAGATGAACAGAGAGTTGAGCATCTCTCCTATGAAGAGAGGCTGAGAAAGTTGGGGTTCAGCATGGAGAAGAGGAAGACCTTATAGCAGCCTTCGAGTACCTGAAGGGGCCTACAGGAAAGATGAGGAGGGACTCTTTATTAGAGAACATAATGATAGGACGGGGGTAATGGTTTCAAACTGGAAGAGGGTAGATTTAGATTGGGTATTAGGAAGAAATTCTTCACTGTGAGGGTGGTAACACACTGGAATAGATTGCCCAGGGAAATTGTGGATACCCCATCCCTCAAAGTGTTCAAGGCCAGGTTCAATGGGACTTTGAGCAACTTGATCTAGTGGGAGGTGTCCCTGCCTATGGCAGGGGGTTGGAACTAGATGATCGTTAAGGTCCCTTCCAACTCTAACCATTCTATGATTCTGTGATTCTGTGCTACTGCAAAACTGCAGAGCAACCAATTAGTGTACTGCAAATTCCCCTATCTCACTGCATCTCTGTGCAGACTCTGAGCAGTAGGATGCAGGCAATCAATACAACCAAGTATATGTAGCTTAATGACTTACTGCATGTTGCTATCGTCATGCACACACCAGCTGTGAATGAAAACATTTTCACCTTGGTTTTAAAGAGGGAGATTGAAGAAAGTATCTTGTAACCAACATATTCAATTATTAAATCATTGGCTAAACTACGTTTGGTTGTACACCCATAACCTAGCATACATAGTTTTAATATAATACTTAGGAAAGCTTACTCCTGGGTGCCTCCTTGACAGGCCACATCTATACCAGATTTTTTTTTTTAGCTGTTGCTCTACAGACTGCTGCAGGATAGTGTGGTTTTGTTCATTCTTACTATTATGAGTAAGACAAAATGGCACAGAGGTGAACATCCAGACACCTGCCTACACAGCAGTGTCCATTGCTGCAACAAGTGGTGATGTTGCAGCAGTGTTGCGTATGGATGTGATGTTAGCAAGGGCATTAAAAGCTCAAGTGAAAATCAAGAATTTAGCAAAATCAACAATTTAGTTGAACTAGACTGAGTCTAGCTTTAAGTACTCATCCAAAGAACACAAAGTGCCTAGGCCACTACTCCCGGTCTTTCCACAAAGCTGGCTACAAGCACAATCCTTGCGCTTAGGAGAAAATGGCTGGCTGGGGAAAGGGAAGTCCTTGTTTCTGCAAAGGCTTGGCTACAGTCAGATCAAAACCCTGGTATTGTCAGGACACATGGTGCAGAAATACAGAAATATAGTATTTTATGCATACTTAGGCTTCTCAACCTCAGTTAAGCACTAGTTAAAAGCAAACAGACAACATTAAAATTTCAGGGCATTGTCTTCCCCAGGCAGACCAGAGGTAAAACATTAACACTAGTATGGTCAGCTGACGATCTCAGAGATTCACTTAAAATGAAAAAGAAATAGCAAAACCAAACAACATTTATCTGCCTCTTGTTTTGCCTCATATGTGGTTGGAAGTTAAGGAAGCATTGAGATGAGAGAATGTTCATTTAATTATTTATTTTAAAGCAGAAGTTCTTTGTCACCAGATGCTCTGTGCTGTCTTTATATTGACCTTTGTCTTCCCTGGCTTGCAATGGCTTGTCAATTTTCCTATTTTCCTATTTTAATAAATAATCATGTGGAGCTTTCCCACAGAGACATGGGAGTCAGAAGTATGGATAAACCACTGAAAAAATGGTTTGAATGCTTAGAAAAGCATAGTATTTACAGAATCATAAAGTAATCAGTTTCACATCCATTAAAGAAAAAGTTCTATTTCTTAATAATTTGACCATTTTGAACCTGACAGCAGCTCTTTTACTGTTGGGGTGTGGTATTGCTGTTTTCCAGAGCACAGAAATCGTTATCTGATCACGTGTGGAATCACGGCTGCATCTGCCCTCCCATGCCAATTGTAAAGCCTGTCATTAGAAAGAGCAGCATGTGGCTGGGGTTTCCACTAGAACCATATAAAGCGGCAAAAACAGCAAGCTCCTTGGAAAAACAGAAAACTTGGCAGGCTTGCCTGAGATAATTGTTGTTTTCATGGATTTTTGGTCTAGCCTGAAGAGGAAATAAACAGAAACAACACACAAAAAGGTGTGCAGCTACTCTGTTTCCAATCTAGTTGCACAATCTCAAGTAGTTTGGGTAGGTTTCAAAGAATCACCAGAAAGTTCAGATGCTGATCTCAACACCTTGTACACTTCTAAGGCTTATGCAGCAGAATGATACCCGTGTAATTCAGACTAGCTGCTGAAGGCCAGCTCTGGAGAGATGTTGGAGCTCTCCCTTCCCAATGAAAGTACAGTTCAGGAACACTGTGTAGAGCTAAAGTTTATATTTACCTGAAAAAGGAGTCTGAGTACTATAGCATCCTTTCTATTTGCATTCCACACAGATATTAGTTAATATTTATGTATTAAAATCCTCAAAGCGCTTTTTAGGTATTAGCTGATTTTCTCTTTTAATGTGTAACACATTATCTGGTCTGGCTGTTACCTGTGAGAATTAGGTTGTACACAGACAGGCTGGAAAAACAAAAAGAAGTAGGATTTGCCCTTCTAAAAGGGTGCACATCTGGCATGCACAGGGAACCCATGTGTGATGTGCCCATGAGAAATCTTCAGCCAAACAGGTCTCTAAAGTGGTGTTGTTGACTTGCAAAGTAAGTCTGCAGTCCAGCAAGCAGTGGGACTGATGACTGCACTGCGTAAGATGGAGATCCTTGTTTGCACAATATGATAGCTGTGCTTATGGGTTTGTAGAGTCAGGGTCCAAATTCAATGGCCAGAGGAAGATTTTAGCATGAATGGGAAATCAGTAACTCTTAAAACAGGTTTGAAATAAAAGCCTCATGATCTCACTCCATTTTCTAGTTGTGACATTTCTTAAAGAATAATAAATATTTACAGGGATAAAGGAAAAGGTGAGCACTTTTACTTGGATGAAAATTCTGCCTAGTTCACAATATTAAAAATAAACCAACAAATTCAGAGTTGTCTTTTTTTTTTTTTTTCTAAATTAAGGCAAGTAGCCAAGTCCCATAAACACTATGAAGGGCAAGTGCATTGTTCTTTAAAAATTCCAAAGACTTTAAAAATCCCTTAAGTTCTTAAAAACGGCCTGCTACTTGTGCTGGGAAGTGACATCGCCCACGCCTGTTGTACAGAGCAAAGGTGTGACTGCAGCAGGGTCAGACCAGTGGTAGCTGGAGACCACGCTAGCCAGCTGTGAAGGGCAAGGAGGTGCTTGCCGCCCAAATCCAGCATCAGAGAGTTGCTGGAAGGCAACTCTGAACAGCTTTTTCAGTAGTCACAGGGTCAGGGGCTCTAGGAGGGGACACCCTTGCTCAGTGTCCAAGTATTCAGGGAATGTGTGACTTGGAATTGCACCTTGTAGCAGTTGCAGGTGCCTTGGGAAGGAGCCTTGTTGAAGGATAGCTCCCCACCTCTTCCTTCTCCCGTCCCGGATGATAAGGCTTGCTAATAAGCCACATGGTCTTAACTAGCAAAGGTGTTCAGTGAGTCACTGAGGTTTCCTGTACTGCTGTGTAAGTTTGTAGATATTCCTTGTGACATTACCTTCACGTCTGTCACCTAGCAGTAGATGCGTTGTTCTAGCTGTATGGGAACTGGGCATTTGATATTTTAAGCCAGCTTATTCTGTGCTTGTGGCCTCCTTCATTCCTCTTAACTTTCCTGTCAATGAAGGGATAGAGCTTGTGAAATTATCTTCACTAGCAATAAAATCTCTCTTCTGCAAATAAACAGAAAACCACAAAATACTTCTTGAAAATAAACAGAGGGAAAGGCAAAGCCATTTGGTATCAAACGATGGCAAGAACAGCTGGTCAGACGTTCCACCCCTTGAGTGTGGGGCTGGATCTGTAGAGCTTGAATGGTAGAAATATTAAACTGCCAGTCCACTCTGTACTTGGCAAAGGAGCAGAATCACCAGTTCATGACAAGGAAGGATTGAAGTCTCTCCCTTAGCTTTCATGAGACACCACAGGCTAAATGCCTTGAGTAAAGGCTTTTCCATATTTGCAGAATTTGGCTTTCTATGAGAAATCAGTGGCATATACTGTGCAATGCTGCTGAATTAATATTTTTAGGAAGGTTAAAAGGAAGGAGTTCATATGAAAAGACCTACACGCAAGAGAGAGACTTTTTTTCTAACATCAGCCATGTGATTTTCCACTGGAGTGCTGTGCAGAATTTCCATTTTCAGGATTATGGTTGTAAAATGTGTCCCATTCATATTTTGGGTTTTCAGCTGTGACTAAGCTTTACTCTTTGGAAGTGCATTTTTTAACTTTCTGTTCAGTAAGTTGCAGTTTGCTAATTTTCAGGTTTGCCTTTGAGCTCTGTTCTGGATTGTGCAAGTCCTGAAGGCAGTGATATCTGTAGCTCTTGTCCATGGACATCGCTAGACACTACAGCTTTCCCCATATTCTGCATCACCTGGACACATGCTCATATTTCCCATGTCTGTGGCCTCATAGTCTTTCTTGCAAAAGTCAGAAAATTCTTGGATTGAATTTGTATTGGAAAAAGCTTGTCAACTGATCGTGTGCATATGTTTTATCATGTTGGCACCCTGGATCAAGAGGCCCATATTCTGCTACAGTGTTACAGCTGCAAAATAATGATATAACCCATATACTTAACCTTTTAATGCTATTTTTTTAAGGGATTTGGACATGTAAGATTACATCTTCTAAATCAGTCTGTGCCACTTGATTGATCTGCAAACATGTGGGAAAAGTTAGTTTAATACAGAATCTGTCAAGTAAGAATGTTTTTTTTTGTTTGTTTGTTTACTTACTTTGATCTCCCTGTCTTGTACAGAGGGGGAAGTAAGACCTGACTTATAAATCTGTTTCCTATTCCCAAAAGCTTTCTTGAATCCTCTGAAGTTGTTAGGTCTAAGCAAGTGCCCTAGTTTGAGGTAAAACAGAACAAATTTTCTATTCAATAATTTTACTTTTTAGCTATGCCTCTTCTAACTGACTAAACTCTGAAATTAACATCATATTGTGCAGAAACTCTTCACTCTCAGAGTGATAAGACCTGTGTTTATGGTTAATGTCAAGGAATGGTATTCAGAGGGGCTCTTGCTTAGACTTACTGCTGTAACAGCCGAGGTCAGCTAACTTTGTTATTTGCCCCATTAGATGGTCGGAAGTGGAAAAGCGTAGAGGGGTCCTACCTGCAGGGAGGATGGGACAGGACAG
>VXBH01006737.1:38555-62023 GCA_013400035.1 Rynchops niger
AGGTCTCTTTTTTCAATGGCCAGTGTCCAAGGAGGACTTTGTTTGTCTGCCTTTGATCCTGATCTGAGCATTCCTGACACTAGATCTGGAAACCAGCTCCTGTCCATCAGAAAATCCAGTCTGGAACTTTCCCTATGCCTGTTGGTTACACAATCATCATCCTGGGAGCTTGATACAGCTTAGTATATATTGTATATATTTTATTTTTTATTTTNTTTTATTTTAATTATTCTTTTATTAATTTATTAATATTTTAATTAAAGCATTTTAGGTTTTTCTTCTAAACTCATTAATCTCTTTATCTCTTCCTCTCCTCTCTTTAAAGAGAGGGAGGGAGGGAGCATCTGTCATTCTGATCAGCCAATCCGGCCCAAACCACAACAGCAAGGTTTCTTGGAATATTTCATCCTACTGAGATCTTTTGCAAATTATGAGTACGTTTGCTTGTTTAAACACTTTCCAAATGTCTACATAGAGTTAGACAAAGTCTCTTAACGTGAGCTGTGCTGAGCTCACTGAGCTATCATGCCATTTGAAAAATCATGACTAGCTCTAAAAATAGTCTAAATTTTTAAAAAGTTGTCCTGGCAACTTGATAATTAGCAATTCACATGACTCAGAGGAAGCAGAGACTAAAAGAGATAGAACTAATGGATAGTGCATGTATCTTCAGCTACACACTCACAAAATGAAGGGCCTGGAACTGATAATAATGATACAGCCATTTGCCATAGGTATTGTGAGCATTTTGTGGCCTTTTGCTTGCTTCTTTTTTTAATGACATTACCAACTATTTGAGTCAATTGCCCAGAAATGTGGTTCTGAGTGAGCTTTGAACTCTTCTGAGTCTGTGAAGTTCGCAGTACCCCAAATGAAGTATAAAGAATTTCATCATGCTTCTGGAGATACTGGTGAAAACTGGAGGTCCTTACCACATCACTACACTGTGCCCTTCTTTACCATCACCCGCCTCCCAGACTGGCCAGTTTTAAAACCATGTTTTCCTTCTTTGCATATATGCCTTAGTTAAGGATATTTAAATAGAGACAGTGCTTTCTAGTGTAATTAACATTCTCTATGAGTCTTTATGTAACATGATGCATATTGGAAAGGGGAAAATATTGAGATCATGCTCTTTTGTGGAGTTGGACTCAGGCCTTCATAACAGATTCGCTTTCAGTTTCTGCTTTAAGCGGAAACAGGGTGAGCAGGTCTGTGGCCTGCTTCTGTGTAGGTGGACTGGCATGAAGAGGCAGCAGCCGCCTTTGAAAGAGTCAGAGACTGGCGTTGCCTTCTCCTCTGCACTCTCTTAACCCTTGCGCAGCTTTGATGAATTGTAGGACATTTTCTAAAGCATGCAATAACTTAAGCAGCACTAGTTACAGCTGTTAGGTCTTTTAATTTTTTTCTTTTCTTCAAAAATAGCTCAGTCCTCAACAAGCTAAATTCTTCTGTTCTTGATACACAGAGTGGAGATCTGCTCAGGCAGGCAGCAGCCTTTCTGTTTCATTTATTACAGGCCTGATGGTTATAATTGAACCACTAATTAAAATCAGTGTTAGCCTCTTGCCTTCCCATCTGTTTATTTGCAGCAAGTAGGAAAAATTCTGACCTGAAAATAATCTTTTTTTTTTGTGTCTTAGCTTGCCACTGCTCTTTCAGCTAGGTACTGTTGAATCATGATGACGTACGCTTGGCCTCTGTAAGTGTTTTCATGCTCTCTTTTCTCCTCCTTAACTCCTCTCTGCTTAAAATCCTCAACAAATGTCATTAGTGCAGTATTCTGCCTCCTTTTTAGCTCATTTGGTAGCGATGATCCTCCGGGAAATGGGAAGGCTGGAACAGCTGACTAATTACCCTGAAAGTCCATGGAGGAAAGCGATGGGAACACCCATATTGCTCACAAAATTACAGCTTGCAAGTCACCAGGTGGAAAAGGAAAAAGACAACATGAACAAGACAGGGGTGAAGCTAGCAGCATCATTTTGCTGTTCTCCCCCACAGCCCCTTAGTCATGCTGCTCCAGGGCAGCTGTGTGACAGAGACATAAGGGGGCGAGCCTCCTTCCACTCCTCTTCTTGTCCTCCCTTGGTAAAAAATTAACCATGCTATGCTCTTCCTGACTTCAGCTGCATGCCTGAGCACCCCTACTTTCTTAATCAGTGGAAAAGGGCAAAGATACAATGAGAAAGGATAGATATGGTGTGAACATATCTACTGCAATCTGGGGAGGAAGTAGAAAAATGAGAAGAGCTTTTTCAGTTTTGCTCAAAATGAAGTTTGTGTTGTAATTCTTTATGGAACTGTAGCAAGTTGATAGCAGTAGTAAGCAATTAGGAGGCCTTTCTGTGAGAAAAATACAGCTGAAGCTCGTCCTGTATAGTTGGGTTACAAACTGGGGATGTGGGAGTGCTCTGCAGGTAAAACTGCTCAGGGCCAAACTCTCATAGGTTTGAGGCCAGTACTTTGTACATAATCACTCATTGTCCCTGACTTCCAAATCACAAAGTGATTTGTTACATGTATTTTCACAAGGCGGGGTAGGGCCAACAAACGTTTGTGAATTTTTGCTCAAGACATATTGGCTGGCTGATTTGTGGGAAGCTTCTGTGCACCATTTCTACTATGTTTAGGCAACACATTGGCTGCTTGTATGTGTATATTCGTGTGTGCTGCGATATATTTGTATATTGACAGTGCTTGGGGGTTTCAGTAGCATATCCTTCTGTTTATTTTGGCTTCTGTGGAGATGGAATGATAAAGTTGTGTTTTGGTATATATGCATTTGTTGAGTTTATCTCAAAGCTGAAGCTATGATGGGAAGCACACCTTACTATACAGTTGACCTCAAGTGCTCATGCCTTCAGGATCCTAGAATGATTAGGTTTCTTTCCAAAGAGGGGAAGGTTTTCTGGGGAGAACTGTTATTTTGACTATATTTGAGGTGAGGAAAATTAGCAAATGTTAGGCAACAGTGCTACTGTTAAAGACAGTACATATTGCTTGTGTTCTGGTGCTGGGAAGTCAATTGCTTGTCTTAAAAGTACCGAATTTTCCCTGTGTTGCAAAGCAGCAGGGTATTTTGAGGTTTTAGGGTTTTGGAACCAATACAAAAACTCGGAAAAAATACACATTCAACAGGTTTCAGCAGTTCCTTCACTTAAAGTACATGAAGTCACTGCTTTCCACCTGGCCCATCTCCCCACCCATTTCTGAAATGATCTACTTCTCGGTTTTTAGTATTTTACCTAACCCACAAATATGTAGAGCCCACTTATATCAACAGAGTGGCTAGCAGTCCTTCTCTCCACATTTGCAACCTTGGCAGCTCTTGCTTTCCTTCCTACTTGCATTGTCTTGGAACAATTTTAATGTGTTAGCTTCTTTATTTCTCTCTTTCTCTTTTTCTCTTTCTGTCATTCTTTCTTTCTATCTTTCTTTCTCATTCTCTCTTTCCTTCTCTTTTTCTCTTTCTTTCTCTCCCTCTTTCTTTCTTTTTTTTTTGTTTCTCTCTTTTCCTTCCTTCCACCCTTCCTTCTCTTCTTTCTTGAGTTCTTGAATTCTTCTGAGTTCCTTCACACAACATGACCTGATGTTTTGTGTGATGAACAGTTCAGTAATTAATTTTATTGTGAAAGTTTCACCGGTTCAATTCAGCAATTTTTTTCCCATTTTGACTAACAATGGAATTTCTGATTCTCCATTGTTTATTTATCATACTGACTTCAGGTTGTATGATCAAGTCCAATTTTAGTAGAAAAAAGCTTTTTTCACTGCTCTCAATATTAAGAGAAACAGGTGAAACTAGTGTAAAAATGAGCTTGCAGGTGGAAAATAGAGCAATTACCTTGACTCCTTTTAACTTTGTGACGAAGAAGAGTAACCCTCATAACCCTGATGCTATGAAGTAAGTGTACAGAGTACTTTAGCCCAGGAGAAGTTTACAGGGACAGGAATTTTCTCAACATTTAGAGAATGCTCCTGAATTTGCATTAGTCACGAAAACAGAGGTACAGAGCCAGCACAAAGGTCAAGTTAGACAAGCACTATTCTCTGAGAGCTGTGAAAGATACTTGTGTGTGTGCATGTGTATGTGTGGTGTGTGTGTGCATGTAAAATTGTGCTGTCTTCATTGCAGCATGAAGTTTCCTGTTTGTTTTTGAAAGTTTTCACTTCCTTTTATGAATCACCCAGCCACCATTATATTTTTTTTGCATTTCATACAGTAAGCAAGGGGAAAAGAGAGGGACAGGGGTGTTTGTGCTGTTATCAAAGAGATGATCTGTAGACCCAGGATTTCCTGTGGCACTTCCCCTGCTCCCAGGACCCTGGAAAGCAAAAATGAGGGTGCTATTTGGAGAGACTGCCACAAAGGAGGTGCGCAGGCACCCTTCCTCATGCCTGCTAATACTGAAAACACAGTGATTGTTGTTAGTTTCTTGTTTTTCTCAGTGTATATTTCTAGAGCAGTGGAGCAGTATCTCTTCTGTTCCCTAAAGAAATGGTGGAATGTATTTTGCAAAGGTCAGGAAAATAAAGATTCTAATTTTTGTGTACTTTGAGTTTAGACAGTATCTATTCCCCGTTATTGATTGTCTACACACAAAACCTTTTGCTAACCTCACTGATTAAAACTATGATCTTTTATAATTTTTTCTCCCTGCTTTTTAGAAAGGCAGTCTCAGAAAATCAATTAACTTCTTAGAAATATTGCTCTGTAGTGCCATCTGCTTTCGTCATCACTCTAACTAAATATAAATGCAGATTTTCACTACATATATGTTGCTATTTACAAATATTTTTTTTATTATTAGATAAAAATCTTAGCATAAAACATCTCAATTAATGCAAACACACTGGGCCTATCTGTGTATTCCCAGCCATGCACTGTGTCCTTAACATCTGCTAGGCTCCATTTAAGTTATTATTGTCCATATGGTACGGCCGTGAAAGAATGACAGATCAGTGATGTAACTGCCTGCAATAGCTGCTGATGCTTGCAAACTGTTCACTCAATGAAAGCAAGAGATAAGTGATTATTCAGAATCATGTTACCGAGAACAAATCTCTTCATTGAGTGCTATGTTAATTAATTTTCTAGTATATTAATTATGTAGCTTTGCCTGTGGTGCAACTCAGTGCAAGCTGTCTCACAGAAGTAGGAAGCAAGAAAAACTTAGCGAGGGAAGAAGCCAGTTGTAAATAAGTGTAAAAATTTGGTTTTTGACACGGAAAGATGCTTCAGTTACAAACCTCTGACACGAAGCCGCTAAATTAAGCTGTTCTAGCACTGCAGCTCTTGAGCACATGAGAGTAGAGGAGACGTTACATTAATTTCCTGGAACCCATACAAGTTATTTCAGTAGGGATACCATCTTTCCCCTTAGCTCTTGGTCTTGAAAGTATTTACAGAATTTTTTGGCTAATGATTAATTATGCAAATGAAATATTTTCCTTTAAGCATATTCCTTTCTAAGTTCAGTGACGTGTCTTTCTCTATTTTGTTGTTACTAGATTTGGTCAGGAAATTTTTGAAGCAAAAATCATAACACTCACCATCAGTCTGTAAAAACTCGTTCCTTGTTTTGGGGAAGGGGCATGGCAGTTTTAGCAGAACAAGTCTCTCAAGTGCCATGAGAAATTTACCGTCAAAACTAAAGAGAATGAGAGATCTCCGTTACCTTGGCACTGTTGGGCTGCTAGAAAAAAGGATTTGCCTGGGGCCTGTGGTTTCAGCTAGACAGAGCAGCCCTCTGCACGTAAGTCTTCTCTGTCCCTCTATCTATCTAATCTACCCTATTTTCCTGCAGAAATAGGAACAGGATTACTGCCTTGAAAACATTTCTGAACTATATGCCCTTGATATGACTTCCAGTTCATCTCTTTTCCAGCTAAATCATCCTGAGTATCTCAGTCTTTTTTCTGTTATCCTTGAAAATTTTACTCGTTAAACTCACAATGGACCAAACAATATTTAACTTCAGGTGAAATTTTAGTACACTGGTTAAATATAATGAAACTATAACCCACTTCCTTTTTCTTTATTTTTTTTCTTTTCTTTTTACTGTATTTTTAACAATCTCTCTCTTACACTATCCACAGAAAGGGAAGATATTTTTTCCTGAATTATTACAAATAGTTTAGGACTCAGTAGTCCTCCAATGCACATTAATTCACATGCATTAGTGTGAAATGTCATCTGCCATTATGTTGTCTTTTTGGTGCAACATTCTGAAGTTCTGGCCAACATTCTGTAATTCTGCTTAAATAAAATAATTTCTATATTGGTAAATTCTGGCACTTCCCACTACTTTTTCGAACTATTAGACGGATCCCACCAATCTGAAAATCGTCTAAGCACTAACCCAATATAGTTTTACCAGCCTGACTGTAGTGTATGTGCTCCTCTCATTGCCTCTTCTAAGGAATATTCTAAAAATGAACTTTTGGACAATAAACTGTCCTAAGCTGAATAATTGCTTATCAACACATTAACTAAAAATCACTTTGATCAGAGTCATATCGGTAGATTAAACTATGAGTGTTCATGTTACTTTTATCACTTCTTCTGAAGAGTATTTTTAAGTCCTTCTCTAAGGCTATTTATGAACCCATCTCAAGGAGCAGTGCTTGCCCACCAGGAAAGTCTCTGTGTGTGGAGTCCTATCCACAGCTTCAGCACCTGGCTGGAAAGAAGGATCAAGTTGCACCCGTGCATGATGAAGGCCAAGGGTCTCAAGGGTTCCATGGGTCCAAGGAGACCCTTGAGCCTTGGGGACAGGCTGAGCTTGGAGCTGTAGTGAAGTGTCTGCCAACTGGTGGGAAAATGAAAGGGGCCCTGGAAGGATGATAAGCACCCACGTTGGCCTTTGCCTGCCCTCCATGTCACTGTACCCCAGCAGCCACCACTGCTGCTGCAGCAGGGTTTGGCTTTCCGGAGGACCAGAAGGGCTGCGTGTGCAGCGGGAGCATACTGGAAGGGTTTTGGCGAGCCAGGCAATCTGATGCAGTGGCTGATTGTGTTGGTCATACCAAAACATAGTTTACAGTAGGTTTTCAGCATCCTCCCTTTCATCCTACTCTCCTGCAAAAATCCCTCTATGTGCTTGCTGGTAGGAGACCGACCAAGCAGCAGGCATGTCAGGCTGACACAGAGCACACAGCTGCAAGGAATGAGATGGTTATCTGGAGATGGGGCACCCAGGATGCTGAAACCGGCTTTGGCCCCTGCCACCTTGCCTGGCACTGGCAGCACCACCTTTCTTCTCTCCACTGGCAGCAGTCACTGTCCCCAGCTCCAGTGTCTCTGCCTGCATCATGCCATGAGCCTGGGGACCTCCACCTCGCTGCTGTGAAATCATGGAATCACGTTGCTCTTGCCTTGGGCAAAGTGTTCCTTCTCTAGTGCTCTCTGTGGCTGTGGGCCTAGCCATTTAGGTATGCGCATCAGAGGAATAGTGAAAAGTAATCATAAAAGTTAACTTAGGTGTACTGAAGATGAGAAGTATAAATTTGGAACTAGCTTCTGGATTTACATGCTGCAGCATGTCTGGTAAAGTGTTGATATGGAGCATTTACAAAGGGAAGGGGGAAAAAAGGCTTAAAATCTGTGCCGTTGAACTCGCCAGAATATACTGGTTTATTCTTCTGGTGGTAGTCAGCAGAACAGGATGTGCAGGAAGCTGGGACAGAATAATTCAAAAGGATTGGATAATACAAGATATCATATAGAAAAGATTTAACAGGTTTACAAATACAAAGGCCAGAAACAGTTTTGCTTCTGGTGCTAGAGGCCAGCTTTCCATTACAGCAAAGTAAATTGTTCTGACCTACATGTAACAGTTAATTTAAACATAAAATACGGGGTCTTTGAAAAATTTCTTACTTCCCCCCTCATAGTTTAAACCAGCTGGAAATAACAGATTCATTCATTGTATGTTTCTATGTCTTGTTAGGGATTGCTCCATGTTAAATATTTTATCAACCAGCGGAGCTAGCAAAATGCGTGCGGAAAATTAGATAACAGATCTGTCTGATAACATTAATAGGTTATCGGCCTTGGTCTTCTAAATGCTTTTTACAAACTGAAATAACCAGTCCCCAAAACTTAAACTCAGGTATTATGTTTTGAATAAAAGGAAACAGAGAGATGAACGTTCCCAGATTAGTTTATTTTTGTTTTGTTTTTCACAAACTCAAGGAGTTGTGTTTTTGCAAGACCACAACATGCCCTACTTGAGCATGTTTTGTCTTGAACCAGATATGCAAGCATGCATGGAAAGCTCGAATTTCAGCCCATGATCACTTGCACAGCGGTCTGTGGTAATTTTACAAGTACTTACCACTGACCTTAATGATTCCAGCATTCTGGTTATTGTTTGGGACAGTAGCCAGTAAACAGTGTAAAGCCTGAACAAAGGAGACTGGTTTTGTTGCTCTTGAGGAGCCTGAATTCAAGGCTAATAGACACAGAAAGCTGAGCAAAGCTTCCATAAAGAATACAATTTGCAGGAAACTGAACACAGTCCTGTTCTTCCAAGGCCTGTTACAGTTCATGTAGTTGCTCCTGATGGTTGCTGGCTTGCAGAGCTGATCAGAAATAGTACTTCCATCCCACAGGAATGTTGGCTATTTCAATCTCTGTTGTTTTGAGACAAAAAAACAGTTGAAAACAGTAGGTCTTCTGACTTTTTTTTTTTTCAAAATTTAAAGTTCTCAACCTTTTTTTCATATCATAAAAGGACTATTGCTACCTGGTGGTTGTCTTCTGTTTCCCAGTTTTGGATGATGCCTTATAACAAATTTCTAATCACGAGAATCTTCAAACCATGCTAAATACGAATAAAAGAGGTGAAAATATGCCTCTATTGCTTCTCCTCCAAAATGTGACTGTTTTCGTAACAGGGCCCCAGGAAGAACAGACATCACAGAACTGCCAGTCACCACCTCCTGCAGAGCAGTTTCAGCAAGAACTACCAACAGAGTTACCTTTGCTCTGCATCTCTCCGTCCACCTACCTGTGAGCTCATCCTTTACTAAAGAGTCTTATAGATTTGGTATGTAAAGGGGAAAAAAAGGGAAACCTGCATTATGAAGGATTTCAAGTTAGAATTCTTGTGTCTGCTTTGACAGCCCTGAATTCCTGCGTGCAGTGTGTGGAGTACGGAGTAACACATGTTAAATGATAGTAAGCCTCAGAGCAGACTACAGCTAGCACTCGGGAGAGACTTAATTTATTGTTCAGTGGAATGAACGCTATTGTGCAGCGACAGCTGGTGCACTGAATGACACGCAGTGACTGCTTGACTGACTCACAACAATAACACCCAGAGAGGCTTGCACATCAGGCTGTCTCAGGGGAATGCAGAAAGGCGGCGTCTTAGGAAAGCAGGCTCCACTGTCTTTGCTAGCTCAGGTCTGGCTCACGAACCACTGGCTTCTGATGCTGAACCACCAGGTACATTGTGAAAAAGTGAAATGTCCACGCACTAGAGTGGAGAAGACTTTCCCTCTAGCTTTAATTCTGTTTTCTTCCAGTAGGTGTTTCTCCCTCTCTTCTTGTTGCTCAAACTACAGAACCAGTGAACACAAACAGACAAAATTAGCCCGTGCTTTGGGCTGCTGCAAGATGGTCAGCCTGTTTATGCTTGAAATTCCTTTCCACACAAATATTTTTGCTATCTAAGTGCTGGTATATGGAATATTTATGTATCATCTTGTGTTGCAGAGGCCGCTATTGTTTTCTGAACAGATAATAAAAGACTTAATCTTCGGCATATGTTTTCCTGATACCTATTTTATACACCAGTGCAATGGCAAGACAAACCTGGCATCTGCATAGACTCAGCTAAGTTTATTTCTAAAAGGAGATGGCTAAGTCAGTGTAAAACTGTAAGTTGCATTGCTTTTCTTTGTATGGATGTGGATAGAGTACATACAGTATGTTTCAAAACAAAATTGATAAAACAATCCTTATGCCCTCATTTTGCATAAATAGACTTTATTTCTGTGCAGGTCTGATTTGAGGTGATGCAGAGGACTGGGGTACTGAATCTAATTATATTGTTCAGAAATGGCCAGACAACCAGAGCCTTAAAAGCACGTGTGATAGTAACATAGGAGTGGGCTTCTAAAGTCAGGACTTGCAGCTGCAGTCAGGCTTGCACCTGAGTGACAGGTAATGCCATTTACACCTTTCTGCTGTATTAATCCATGGGGGAAAAGCAGCTTGCATGTTCTGATCTGCAATGAAGCAACATCTCATCCCTCATTCGCTTCTCCTGTAGAAAGATAAAAGCTGGGGCTGTTGAGCTGCAGCCAATACAAGTGGATCTTGCAATCAGATTGACACCAGGAGAAGGCACGTGTCTGTGGCTGTAGCCTTGTACCCAATCCTCCTTCCCTCCTGTCTGTTGAACAGTTGTGCCTTTTTGCCTCCTATATTCTATTGAATAAAAAAAAAGACACAGAATGGTCTGGAAAATGCAGCAGCTAGGGAGTTGAACAGTGAACATTTGCAAGCTTCATTTTGATCACCATCAAGCAACTGCTGGGAACTCTATAGGAGGGGCAGGGTAACCTAGAGCACCTAATCCAAGTGGATCACATATTTGGTGCAAGTATTTTCTTGCAAATAATGTTAGGCACTTTCAAGGAGTTCCTGTGAACACCAACCATCTTAGATGCTTTTGGGGGCAGCAAGAGGATTACCTTACTGTACACTCTGGTTTAACATTTAGTAAAGTTTGATATTTCAAACAAGCAGCAGTGTTTCCATTTCTCAGGACACTATTTTGTTTTCAGTTGGTGGAAGAGCTTGGTTTCTAATTGGAATGACACTTTGCTGCTTGTATATGCCCAGAAAACTTGTTGCAGTCTTTCAAGTAGCCAAGGAAACTATCCTCAATATGAACAGGAATAATTCAGGGCCTTTCCCCCATTTCTGCCAGCTGCACTTTGCTTGCCTAAAGAAATCTCTTCCCTATTCCCTCTGTTTTGACTTTCATTTTACAAAACACACAGCCATTGAATATGCCTCAGTTACAACCTAGAAAAAATGACTGAATTTGCAGAAATTTTGTTCATTATGGAATCAAAGGTGCTAAAGAGTCAGTAAAGAGCCATCATAGGAGCTTCACCACGACAAATGTGATATAATTTCTAAAAGGGCAGCAATTTTCCTTTCATTCACACTAGTATAATTGGCAGCAAATATTTGGCCATTATGAAAAGAAAGTTAATCTTTTGAGTTCTGCATAGCTTTATCATTCTGCAAACAAGTGATGTCAGTTCTTTTGACAAGGAGCTGTGAGCATTTGACTCATGCACAGATTTCTCCTGATGAACTATAAATTTTCCTAACAGTTTAATATCTATTCAAATTATTGCTGAGGGAAAATGCTGAAGGTCCCAGGCAATTATTTATTTGTTCCACACTTAATCATTGCTTGGGAATTTTTTTCATGTGAATATTGAAGTGCCTTCAGAAGAGGCCACCTAACCACATACTGATCAGCATCATGGAGATGTCTTAGAAAAACGTTTTTAATGGTCTTGGCTCTTCCATCTGAGATGTTTTCTTCTCCTCCATCTTCTATTGTTTTAAATCCCTCGGCTACAGTATGTAACTGAACATCACGATCACAACGCAAAGAAATAATACTAAAGGAGAGAAAAGTAAACAAATGCAGATAAACATCTAGCGGAAAATATTTCACAGGACAGTGTGCAATGGTTTATGCTATGATTTGTATTGCAGGCTACTGTTAGCTTGACAAACTATCTATATCTACATATTTTAAGGAGCAACCAGTAAAAAATCTTTATAAAAAAGCAGTTCTCCCTCTTTGCATACCAGTGACCAGTCTGACAGTAATTTTGGTAATAATTTTCAGATAATGTGGGCAGTTTGGCCTTTTTAGCAGACTTAGCCACAGTATAATCCAGGACTGTAGTTCCTTTTCAAAACCTCCTCTAAGCTCTTTCCACAGCAGAAAGCAAACTGGTGATGATGGTACCTGAAGGCAATCTGCTGGACGTAAAAGGCAGAAGCATTGTTTAAGGTGCATACAGCAGCAAAAGCTTCCTGATGCTATTAGACTCTACGAGCTGCTTTCCAGCTAGCACAGAGTGGTAGCACGGCAGAAATTTGTGCTGGTGGGTGCAGGGTGGCTGCTCTGGCCTGTCTGTGTTTTCCCTTCTGACTCCCTACTGACAGCCCTGGCTGGCTGACATGGCTGTAGTAAAGGGGTTTGGTACTTGGGACACCATCCTTTATGCATTCGTCTGCTTCCCCTCCTTCACTTTCTAGCCCTTGGGTGTTGCCCTTGTAGTAACCCCTCACTGACACTCCTCTTACCCCAACATATGATCCCCACTACTTCTGCAGTATATCACAGTTACTAAAGAACACACTTTGTGAGCCAAATTGAGAGGAGTTAAGTGTGGTAGAAACAAAATATATTGCTACAGAAAAATAATTTTTACCTGAAGCCAGTTCAAAATCTGCCAAAAGAGTTTTGTATTGCTCTTTAAGACTGCCCTTTAAGATTAATGTGCACAGATATGTCTACAATATTGAGTGGTGACTTAGGCATGCTTTATGTTCAAGGTGGAAGAAAAAAGATGGAGTCTTTATCATCTATGCTTGCTCATCTCTAGGTTAATTTGCAACGTATATGTTGAAGCAAAGGTGCTTTGTTTAGAAGAAATGTTTATGAAAAATTAAACTTAAGTCACAAAAAGCAGGTTTCAAAATTTCAAAGCAAACTTGAAATTAAGGACATTTCAATTTACTTGTTAGTTGTGGGATTTGTAATTCAAACTTCAGACTGTAATTTACAGAACTTATTTAATCAATTGATACAAAGAAAAATCCATCACTTCATATGAATTCTTTCAGTATTCATAGTAATTTAGTTGTGAAAGATCTAACTGTAAATGATGCTCTGAACTTTTTCCACAAACAGGAAGGCAGTGAAAACTGCAGAACAAATTGAGCATTCTGAATAATTTTCTCAGTTCTATTCTGTACTGACACCTAATCAAGCGTATTTTATTAACTTTAATTGTTCCTGATTTTCTAAATATTACCTCTGTGTGTGTGTGTTTGTCTTCCCTTTTTCTTCACTCCACTCCCAAGCATATTGCTGTGCCTGGTCAAAGCCCTGCCTGTCTCCCCAGCCACATGACAGCTGCCTGGCTCCAGCAAGCGGCTGGGGGCTTGGGCTGTGGTGGACTGTCCCACCTTCTGGCTCCCTTCCCAGGTAGCAAAGGAATGAGGGGACAATCCTTGGCTCTGTCTGCAGCTTGGCGGGGTCCATGGACTGGCCATCAGGACCAAGAGTTGTGACCCGGTAGGACTGCTGAGGGGTGGCTGTGCACTTGAATAAGTCAGGGAACTCTCTATCTACTTCTGCTCATGAAGTGCCCCGCAAAATCCTGGGTATGCCTGGCTCTGTGAACCATTTGACTCAATAAAAAGGCGGTATTCTAGAAAGGACATACATTCTTCACTGCTAGCCACAGATATGAGTGTTATGTCTCTTAAGATGAACGTTTATTAATGTTTAGACTTTTCTGTTAGAAATGTTTAGACAAAATGAAAACGAAGTGTCTCAGAGGCCTCTGTGGCTACAGCTTTTTGGTCTTAGGTCCTTTGGGACTGCTGGTTTGTGAATGGCCCATCCCCTTCCCTCCATCATTACCATTTACCACTAGCCTGGGGAAAATCCTTTGCAGGTTTTGCTCATACTGTGCCCCAGGGTTTTCATGATCACAGTTACACTGTGTTCCTAGAATTGAGGTTTGTTTACTGTGGTATGCAAGGTAAGCAGGAGACTTGCTATGGCTCTTGCTGAAGGTTTTTACATCCTATGCTGAAGGGCTCAGCTTGTAGAAAGCTGAGGAAATCCGAGATGGGAGTATCATTGGCAGTTTGCAAAATGCAACTGGCTCTTATTGTTGCTAAAAGGGAAGAGGATTACTAAACAAAGAGCTCAGCTATGACAGGCACTGTGGGAGAAGTAGGCTTCTACATTTGGAAAGTTTAGTAGTCTACTACTCACACCATAAGAAGGGATTAAATCTGGAGACTAGAGTGAGAAGAGACATGTAAGGTTGTGAGATAAGCTTTTTTGTTATTTATGTGTGTAGGTATAGGTATTACCTGTGGTGAATTCAATGACGTACATTCTGAATCTCATGTTATACTTATCAGATCTTGGGAGATGTGGAAACATTTCTGTAAAGCTACACAAGGACACTGGGACTTTGTATTGCCTCTAAACGCTGTCAGAATACTGGTAGACAATCATAACACGACAATCTCTGCTAAGGCACATGGAAAATAAGGAGGTGATTGGTGACAGCGAGCATGGCTTCACCAAAGGCAAATCTTGCCTGACAAATTTGGTGGCCTTCTATGATATTGCCACAGCATTGGTAGGTAAGGGGAAAGCAACCAACGTCATCTATCTATAGTTATGCAAAGAGTTTGACACTGTCCACATGACATCGTGGTCTCTACATTGGAAAGGCATGGATTTGATGAATGGACCACTCAATGCATAAGGAACTGGCCAGATGACTGCACTCAAAGGCTTGAGTGTGGCCACACTCAAATGGCCACAGTCATCAACGACTCAATGTCCAAGTGGAAACCAGTGACGAGCGGTCTTCCTCAGGGGTCGCTGCTGGGACTGGTGCTGTTTAACATCTTTGTCGGCAACATGGACAGTAGGATTGAGTGCACGCTCAGCAACTTTGCTGATGACACCAAGCTGTGTGGTATGGTCGACACGCTGGAGGGAAGGGATGCCATCCAGAGGGACCTGGACAGGCTTGAGAGGTGGGCCCATGCAAACCTCATGAAGTTCAACCAGGCCAAGTGCAAGGTCCTGAACCTGGTTCATGGCAATCCCATGCACAAATACAGGCTGGGCAGAGAATGGCTTGAGAGCAGCCCTAAGGAGAAGGACTTGGGGGTGCTGATGGACGCGCAGCTCAACGTGAGGTGGCAATGTNAGTGTAATGATAGGACAGGGGGTAACGATTTCAAACTGGAAGAGGGTAGATTTAGATTGGGTATTAAGGAAGAAATTCTTCACTGTGAGGGTGGTAACACACTGGAACAGGTTGCCCAGGGAGGTTGTGGCTGCCCCATCCCTGGAAGTGTTCAAGACCAGGCTGGATGGGACTTTGAGCAGCCTGGTCTAGTGGGAGGTGTCCCTGCCCTTGGCAGGGGGGTTGGAACTTGATGATATTTAATTGCCAACCTGAGACATTCTATGATTCTCTCATTCTAGAAATCTTTTCCTAAGTTATTTAACAGTGAAGACACTACCTTAATCAGATTCAAAATAAACTGGTGGATATTGCTATTTCCTAGCTATTCTGTGAAACAGTCCACTGTATCTCACTGCTGTTGGTTTCTTTCAGTTACCTTGGTCTCTGTCACTGACAGGCACATTTTCAGAAATTTAAATAAGATGTCACTGTAAATGGATACTCTTCACTCATCTGTTTGAACTGAGAGCACACAGTATGGCAGAAATTAGCATCCATTGAGTATGCACACAATGAAAAATGCATTTAAAAAGAATACTGCATTTTATTAGCAAGAGTTGCTACCTATTTTATAGCCCAAGAACAAATGTAGGTTAACATTTGAACTTTTCTGCCATCTAGTGGCAGAAAGTTGTTTATGGGAGCCGTTGCTAGGTTTTGGTTCTGGGGTTAAAATAAATTTGGTCTGTGGAGATCTTTAAGGAGTACTCCAGCACTGTTTTTCTTTGCATACTTAATCTAAAGAGAATGAGAGAGTAAAACTTACATTTCTTCACCAAATTGTATGCAATTCAGGGTTTTTTCTGAGGAACTGAATGAGGGGTCACCACTGTGAGCAGGATAATGGAGGTGAAGAAAGAGGGCTTGGAAGTCTCTGAGATATTGAGCATCTGAAGGTAATCCTGGGTTGGTAGTCCTCAGCACTTCTCAGGTTGTGTCCCGTGGGTTTATTTATGCTTTCCAGGTGCCTCACTTGATATCTGGGATGTTACCTTTCAAAAACTATCAAAACTGAAAAGTCAAAGGATGATACATACAAGTGCATCTGAAAACCCAAACCTGATTTATCTCAGGAGAGACAGACAAATCAGTAGGACACTCTGAACATGGGGTGCCATTAGTTCTTTAAATACTGTTACACTGCAATGCTAAACTATTTTCTTCAGTGTTAAAAATTTGGGAATGTGGTGAGAGAAAGAAGGAAAGTCTGGCCTGTTCCACTTTAGCTTTGTATCTTCCTGCTGGTACAGTCTTCATCAGTTATGCCATGATATGCCTTATGTCCTACAGATTACAGGGGACATTGCCATCTCCTCCTATAGTCTTTTTTCATAGAAGTATAAAAATATCTACAAGAAACTACAAGGTGAAATCTACTTATGGACTTGACTAACAGAGGTAAAAAAAGATAGCAGTTTAGGGAGATGCACAATTGGACAGTATTCATTAAATCAAGAACTTCTATAGCACAAGAAGCAGCACTGAACTTTTTTTTCTTCACCATCTTTACTCAACAGTTACTGTTTTCCTGTAAGAGCCTTACAGACAGAAACAATCAGTGTCTGGATACAGCTTTTCATGTCAGATGGTGTGTCATTCTTCATAAAAAAGGATTTTTTTCTGTTATAGGGCTCTGAAGGATGAAATTATGCTAATGTATTTGCTGACTCATAATAGAAGTACTTGCATGACACATTTGAAGCTGACGCTCTACATGGCATGACCATCTGTCAGTTATTCTTTGTCCCCATCTTTAAGAAATTCAGGCCTCTGATGAGCAATCTTACTCTCCATATTGTCTGTCAGTGTCTTTAAAGGTTAAACCCTGTTATTGCTGTTTGTTTCTAATTACCTGTTGCAGTTGGAGGCAAATGCTTTCTAAGGTCAGAAATGGAGATATTTAGCTTGAGAAATAACAAATGATGAGGAAAAGTGGGTAGCCAGAAGGAAATCAAGTATTTTGGCACAAAACTGTTGATAATACAGCATCTTGGTGCATTTTGTGCCATTGCTCTGAGGTATAAATACCATGGAAAAAAACTGATGTTACGAATGTGAAAAAGATGAGACTACTACCAAAATATTTATGTACCTGAAAAATGTGTGCAGGAAAGGAAAGGACGTTCACCTCACAAAAACCAGTGGTGTTGTTTATTATAGTGCATGTTATGCTACAGTTGCCTGGTATTAAGGGTATAAGCTACAGTGAAGTCATTCATGTCACACAGACATTTTAGGAGTCCATAGCAAACATTTTTCTACAAGTTAGATAAAAATAATTCAGTGCATGCAACGACAAATCCCTGAGAATATTTGGTCCCTTCTACCAAACCCAAAACATAAATGGTACATCATTAATCATTTTATTGGTTAGAACTTTCTTATTAATCTGGATGCATGGCTGTTTACAGAAAATCTTTCCTAGTAATAATGCTGGCAGCAGAGCTTGAGTCTGTCACAGATGGCTTCCAGAAAACATCCATTCCCTTTACCTGTTTGCAGAAGCTGTAATAATTGCATCAGTGCTCCAGGAGGATAACTATTTCTCTGCTGGTAATATCTCAGCAGTGATTTATTTTTTTTTTTNGTTCCCAGAAAAAAACTGTCTTCCCAGCAGTAATCACATTTCTAGGTACTACTAGGCACTACAGAACTGTTGTGAGAACATGAAGTCAGGAAACAGTGTTTGCTCAGCACCGTATTTTCCAAGATCTCTTGCTTTGAGATCTCTCTCTTCTCAGTCTCCATTGTAGCTTAGGTATTTGACATCTCTAGCCATACTTCCAGATGTGCCTTTTTAAAGCCTACAAAATATCTTTGTTTTGATTAACTGAAAATATCTATATTACGTTGGTGTTTCAGAGTTGAATATCCAGTTGAATATTTTAAAAAATGCCATCCATCACCCTCCTTACAGCAGATATTAATTCCTTTTGAAGCCTTTATAAAAACAAAGTGTATTTAAAAATAGTAGTTGTTCTAACCAGATCTTCATTTTATGTTGGAAAGTTGGCACCAATTCTGTTTTATTCTTTGTATTACGGAAGTGAATATTTCCTAGCCAAAAACTGTTTTAAATATTTTTCACTCCTAAGGCAGAGAAGCCTTACTGCAAAAGTGTCTGTCATAGAACCAATGGTTAATTTTGTACATTCCTTTGTTGCTGATGTAGACCCAACAGTAAAATAATACTCAACACATCACTTGATGCCCTACTGCCAAAGTAAGGCTCTTTGGTAGGTAGCTGATAGAGCAAGAGATCAAAGGCCCTCTTTGGCTAACTACCCTATAATTTTTAATGGAAATTCATGAGACTTAGATAAAAAAGGATTGATGTCCACTCTGCCAAATAGTGTGGGAGGAATACAGAAGTAATATGGAGCTTCTATGTGGAAATGCCTGGAGGGGAAAACACTAATTACTATTAAGACTGGAGAAGCACAAAGAGGACTCTCTGTGAAATCAGGAAAGGAAGAGCTGGGCAATGTACTAATTTCAGCTTGTGTAGGAAACAGCTTGAAGCCCTAATCAATCCTTTGTAACTTGTTTAAAAACTTTTCTGCTCACATTTTTTCCAACAAAAAAAATTTTGGAAATTAACTGAAATTGACATTTCTGCAGGAGATACTAATGGGAATGTCTGTGTAGTGGAAAACAACTGAAATAAATTCAAGATTTTGAGGTGCACCAGCACTTCCATGTTTTATTAAGGAACTGAAACACAGAAAATATTGGTATCATTAAATTTCTGATGTGGAAAAAAAGGGAGAGATTGACTAGTTGTACTGTGCATCGCTCTTCCAACCTCAGCAGTAGCTGATGACTAGTGAGGATGGGACATAGCAGGTTGGTTCTCCTTCCTAGATGTTGTGTAGCTTCAACAAGCTGTGGATGACACCATGGAAGAGGATTCACAAAGTCTGAAAACAGGTTTATAATTGATGAATTATCACAGCCTAATTGAGAAGTAAATTCTAAAAAAGTAAAATAAAGAGCCTCTGGACAGACTCTTTATTGCTACATATATAAAAGGTTTTTCCTCCCTTCAGTGGATCAAGGCACTCTTTTGTCATCTTGTGTATTCTAAATCTGTTCACTTGTGTCTTTTCCCTCCACTTGCAGCTTTGCTCAGAACTAATAACATCAGCCTACATTTCCTTGTGAAATACAGAGTATGTGGTAGGCTTTCCTTTCAGTTGCATTAATATTACTTTTGTTGAATTGTTCTAACTTATGGCTACAATTTTGGCAGTAAAAAATTTGTGTGGCAATTTGTACTTTGCCTTTCTTCTTGCTATTATTAGGTCATTTCAGTGTATCAATGATCTTGTTTTGTTAATCATTTAATTTATCAAAGGAAAGAAGTTATGGGGACCTGTACCTTTCTGCGGCTCAAACAAGGTTGTTGGCAGGGCTGGCATTACACTAACATGCTTCTACATCTCAGGCATTAAGTAATTTCTGCCAGACTCTGAGGTTCCAAATGACTCCTGAGCTCATCCTGTCCTGGTCCTCCTTGTGAAGCTTTCCATGGTGTTTGTATTCCCCTTTTCTCAGCAGCTAACCCCCTTGTCACATGGCTTTTCCTATTCTGCATATTATTCAAGTATTGCTGTGAGACAGCAGGACTGTGTTGCTGTTGATTGGCTTGAGATACACTGCCCACATGTCATACAGCGGCATAGAGAAGGTGAAGAGCATAAAGCAGGTCTTACACTAGTCCGAGTTTTATACTTGTGGTGTAAGGGGTCAGCACTGAAGCCCTGATTGTACACTCTGACACTACTCACCTTTGTTATTGTACTCTCTTGTTGCTGCCATTAGATAAAATTAATGAACCCCAGTGATATTTCCCAGGAGTCAGATGTTGAGTGTGCTAGTTATTTAGGGCTTTTTCTGCTCTTCAGAAAAAGTAACCTAGCCTAATGGATTCCTGAAGACAGGAAGTCAACTGTCTGGCATACATTTCAATTCCTACTAGGTGTCCCTAAAAATGCCACTCCAGTTTCTTGGCTTCCCCATGAATAATATGCAGAAAAACGGGTACTTCTTGCTGATAGAACTTTCTTCTATATTAGTCTGTTTTCATTTCTAAAGACGTGGCTCCCCTTGAACTGATACCAAGAAAGGAAGAGAGGTTGCTTAGCCTAAGAACAGCCACCTTTGGCGCAACAGGTGAAAATATAGTTTTATGTTTCCATTGTTTGTGTGCTGGCATGAGAAGATATGTAGAAATTTGAGAACAGAAAGTCATGTTTTTATCATTAGAAATGCTTTCTCAAAGAAGATGTTTGACCATCAGACTTTAAATTTCCTTTTTTTTCTGAAAGGTTGTTCCATAGCTGGGAAATCTAGACACAATTTTTACCCTTCTTTTGATGGCTTCAAAATTGCTGCAGTTGACAAAGTTGCTACGTGATTGGCAACAGGATTACAAAGGAGACACCTGTGCTACTGCAAAAGGGTGAGAAAAGACCGAGGAACCTATTTTCTCTGTTGTGTGTTACACAGAGAGTTTCCACAGAACTGTAGGTTGTTTGTTCCCTTTGCTTCTTACAAAAGTAGTACTAATTTGTGCTTATCAGGGCATCCAGACTCTGTGTTGTCCAAAGCAAACCCCCACATTGCTAATTTGTGGTTCTGGATTTATCTGGGTGCTCCCTAAGCCCAGAAGGACAAGTTGCTGAGAAAGAACACAGTGGTTGAATCCAGTGCCTGTACAGAGATGGAAAGAGGGAGAGAGCATTTTCAGTTTCACCTGATTCAACTCATCTCCTGGCTCCTGATAAGTTGAACATTGCTGAAGGAAAAACTTCTGAAGTAACAGTTCTGAAGACCTTTTAAGGTTAAGCTTTTACTTAACGGATTAGAAATAAACAGAATAAGCATAAAGTTCTACCTTATAGCTAACAGCAGACTTAGAGTTTGCAGCAGTACCTACAAGCATTACCCTAAGTTCTGAACAGTCACTGTTTCCACTTACCTCTTCTTACTGTTTTGGATGCAGATGCAGATGATTTCCTGGTTCTACTAGAAGTGAAATACTTTGGGAGCTAGTTGTGTCTCCCCTTTCGCTTCAAAATTAGTCAGCAGATGTAAGCTATAAAAATTATGTTACTGCCTCCTTTTCACATGGGTCTCTGGGTTTTTACAATATTTTCTTTTAACAGATTATGGCTTTGCCCAGTCTAGTATTCTCCAAAGCTACTAATATATTTATGTTTACCTCTGCACGTGACGCTATATATATAGGTTCTGTTAAGCTCATGATCTCTGTGTCACCAGCTTTCTATAGAGAGCACATGCAACACATTAGTGCAGATGATGGGCTTGGTAGCAAATATCTTGATAAGATATGTCCATAAGAACAAGCCTCCTCATTCTCTAACTTGATACGGGGTTTTGTGCCATAGCATGTCACTCATTCTTTGGATACAACTAGAGGAACTTTAAAATTATCTGTGAAATGAGAATAAATATTACTTTCCCACTTAACTGTGAATAAAAACATCAGTGTCATACAGTGCTCTGAAACTTTAAGTTCTAGCTGTGGGATTCACTGTTGTCTTCACAAACCTTCTGTGGTTTTATGGCCTATACAGACATTTGGCAACGTATGTAAATGAGAGTTCTGCTTATTTCAGTATGCACCGAACCACTGGGAATTCTACTCGATTAAAAGGAGTTCAAAGGGCCAAGTGATTTATTTGGTGAGAGAGTTCAAGCACAGTGGATGCAACACCTCACAAAGAAAAAGACTTTCATCAGCCTCTGTTCTCAGCATTTGTTATTCCCATGCAAATCGAGAATATATCTCTTTGTATGTGGCTAGCATTCTGCAGGCAAAGGACATTATCCTCTGGAGAATAAATACTCTATGCTATTAAAAAAAGCACATCCTTCTAAAGATGAGTCTTTAAGGTAGCTGTGATCTCATTTAAAGAACATCTACACTTCCTGATGAAATTTGACAACTACTGCATGTGTTGTATGATACTTCAGAAAGTTAAAATAGTGGTGGTGGCACATCTATTTTTCAGTAATGCATTTCAATGTATTAATACTGTCACTGTCAGGATTGAGGTGCCCTATGCATGGCACTGGACTTTGTTGCTCTGGATTTTTGTAACACCTATTCTAATTTTAAAGATAACCCAATGAAATACAAGTGCATTTTAGGATATCTTTAAAACATCTCAGCCGTTTATTGATTAATGCTGATGCATCTGTATGGCTGGGTATTTATTAAAGAAACAATTTGCAAAGTGAAATTTAAAAAGTATAAAATTAATGACTGAACACCAGATTTTATATTCAGGCAGTATTAATTGTTGCAGGTTAACAGTTATAATGCTTTCAGTGACCTTTTTAGTGTGTTTTTTTGTTCTTCTCATTAACTTATTTTTACAGTCCTGTTGATGTGTTTCTTTCCAGTGATTAAATTCTTATTCTCTTGCACTGAAACTTCAGGTCAGAGAAGGCCATAACAGACACTGTTCTGTATTCAAAAAGGATACTGCACTAGAATTGCAAATAATTGAATTTATCAACTTTATTAATTTTCAGAAAAAGCACAACACAAACTTGCTTTCAATTCTGGGTCAGTAAGATTTCAGTAATATCTCAAATTTTAAGACTTAGTCCTTTCAGTGTTAGGTTCTTTGCTAACCCAGGGCATTACTTAGCTTATTAGCTGTTGCTGTTCATTCCGCTCAGTATAGAGCTGAGAATGATGAACTTGCTTCATCAAGGGTATGAAAACATGTCTTGGGCTTTGTATGAATCAAATATCTATCTGAACAGCTTTGTCACATTCTATGAAATCCTGAATAATCATCCGTTTTTAAAATTATGGTCATTCACTTGTTCTAAATCTCACATTACAGGATACGCTGGCAGTTACCTCAGCTTTGTATGTCTATACTTGTGTCTGCAGCTTGTCTTTTGCTGACTTGGCAAGGACAGATAAAAAAGCCCCGAGGAGGGTTTTTTTGAGCGGCTGCTCGGGTGAGGTGTCCACCACTGCGCCTTTTGAACTTGATGTCAGTTTGCCTTGAGCCACCAGGTGTCAGCATAGGACGCAGCTGTACGGAGGCCTATACTTCTGCCTGGGATGCGGTGTAGTCAGCAGTGACTACAGGACGTGTTTCACTGTAAATTTTGCGTGGTTTCATCGTTAAATTCTGCTGAGGCTGCCTGACTTCAAGGCCAAGGTCCATTGCAGTGATAGGCCCAGGCAGGCTTCTGCTTCTGCTCTTGGCAAGTCTCAAACTCAGCATCAGTTGATGATTTATTCTATTTTATTTTATATCTTATTTTATTTTATTTTATTTTATTTTATTTTATTTTATTTTATTTTATTTTATTTTATTTTATTTTATTTTATTTTATTTTAATAGAAC
>VXBH01006738.1:4512-24647 GCA_013400035.1 Rynchops niger
CTTCCAATCTGCTGCACATCTGCGCGTTTTGATGCGGGTCTTCAAAGTTCAGTCAGTAACCCACGGACGCCATTCATCTTCTTGTTAAAATGTCTACTGCTGTATCCAATGCTCATGCCCTTGAGGGTTATTTTTTTTTCTCTCTCTCTCTTTTTTTTTTTTTTTAAATTTCCATTATTGTTATAAAGAACATTGTGACTTTAATATTAGCATTTTGCTTTCAACAGCAATTAGCAATCTCTTGGTTTGCTGTTTGGTAAAGCATCTGTTAATGAGGTCATCTAGTTTAAAATCCCAGCTACTGGAAAATAACAGGGAGGAGGTCAAATCTATCATTTTGTGTATATTCTCTGCTCTCTTTTCAGTTTTCTAAGGAAAAGATATCTTTGTTATCCACAATAAGTCATTATGACCCGTTACTGGCCTTCTGTATTTTCTATCACCTCAAGATACAGTAAGTTCTTTCTTATTGAAGTATCGAAATATGACAGTTCAGTTAAAATCTTTGCGCATCTGAGGATGAGGAATTGGTTTCACTTTTTGTTGTGTTTTTTGTTTTCAGAGTTTCGAGTTCAGTTTTAACGAGGAGTCGCCTCTATGGTGGATGGGGTTCCCGGGGTGGTGGACCTAGGAGTGGCTGCTGGTGGAGTGTCGATGGGGCTCCCGGCCCCACTGCTGGGCGTCACAGAGGAGCTCACTGCTGGTGTCTCTCCTTGCTGCTGGGCTTGGAGGGTCTGTCCACAGATGTGATGGTGCTTCTCCCAGTCCTTATGCTGGCAAAATGAGCCACAGTATCGTGCTGTGTTGCAACCACTGCAGGTTTCACTAGCTTTCCGGCCACAGTTCCAGCAACTCTAGAAGCAAAAGAGGGGGGGAGAGATGGGAGAAATTAGCTAGTGCCCTAAATTTTACATTGAAAACAGCTGGTAGGGAACAGCTAGTCAACCCTCTGCCTAATGATGGTCCAAGTATGAGTAGGTGCCACCTTGCATGGCGGAACCTGTTCCACAGCAGCTGCCGTCACCTGGAGGACTGTGTCCCTCAGAAACTGGGCAAGACCAAAAGCAGCTATCTGCTAGTACCAGTGAGGTGGACTCCAAGTACACCCTTATGTCTGGTCACCAGGAGCACGCTGACTAATAGAAAGTTTCAGTAAAACTTCAGCTTTCTCCTCTGCCCAATTATTAAAACAAATAATGAAACATCCACACAGAAAAAGCGCTTTGCGTAAAGTGGAGAGGGACTAACGCAAGACAAGAAAGAGAGAAAAAGATGTAACATGCAGGTTGGACTTGTTAACCCAGGAAAACCTCGATTTTAATCATCTGAGTAATGCCATTTGACTCGGTGGCACTTCTGGCAGCGAATAGTTAAGCTGGAGCCTAAATCTTTGGCAGGATGGGGAAGCCACCGCAGAATATGTATGCTATTCACTTTCACACACTCTATAGCTATGCCAGCTGGATGCTGGAACACGGCCAATCTTTAAGCGATATTCCACAACTACATTAAAAAAAAAAAATCCCAATTTCAGAATCAAACAAAGACCTAAATCCAAAACAATATTTTAAGGAAATTAGACATTTAATTAGAGTCAAGTGGCTCCTTTAGACAATATCCGTGTGTTAGTTCCATCCTCCCCCTTTTTGCTGGTTTTGACGATTTAGGGTTTGGTTTTTTGGGTTGGTTGCGGTGTTGGGAGTTTTTTTGGCATAGACACATACTGGCAGATGGGGGAAGAGTAACTGTCCAGTGCTCAATTGCTCTTTGAGATTGAAATCAAACGTACATGGCATTCTCGATTCATACTGATTAAACACACAGACTAAACCAGGTAATTACTGATACATGTGTTGGGGATGGTTTTTTTTTCAATTCATAAAATTGTTCCCATCTTTAAAAACACTTTTAAAAAAACGAGGAATTACCAACACACAGAAACAGATGTTTCTGGTAGTTAAATGTCGGGAATTCAGACTCCTTGTCTGGCATCACCTGGTTTTGATTCAGAATTCATTGTTTCAGGTTCGTTTTGCTCAAACTCTGTCCAGTGCTGGAGAGGTAGGACCAGCTTAGGAGAGGGATAGCTGTGCTATTCTTCAACACCTTTTCTTTAAAAGACCTTTTATCCCCACAATGAAAAACAACTATAAGTAATTTAGGACACTGTACATAAACTCGTGCACCCACAGACATATTTATGCATAACACCGAAATGGCCTGGCAAGTTTGTATTTGCATTTCAAAGACATACAATGCCTCACCCTACTGACCAGAAAGAGAAAAAATTGTGGTATACCTGGATTCTCCTTCTTTTGCTATACTAATATTTCTCAACAGTCGCATCATACTTGTAGAAATTTCATTTTGCCAGCTTGATGCTTGCACTGTGATCGGCCAACATGGTGTAGTTCTGCTCCAACTGCACTTCCGTGCGCTTGCACAGAATTTCTACCTACTGCCATGCCTGCTGACCTCCTAGCTATTCGTTTCCAACTAAATTGCCAGTCCTGGGTTTGGCCCATATTTCCCTTTACCTCCTCATCTGAAAACAAACACACATGTACAAAACCTCCCCATGCAGACTTTTCTGAAAAGACAACTTTTCTCCACATGGAATAATGCTGAAGTCAGCCAGAAGCTGCCCAGGTGTGGCAATCCTTCCCTTGCACAGATCCGATTGCACCATTGAAGTGCGTGCTTTAATTGTGCTGGAATTATTATGCGGATGTCAAACTTTCTCGATTCAATTATCTATTTAGTTAATATAGGCCAGCTTCTGGGGAATCTTCATTTTGCTTCCCCTTTTAGGAGAGGCCTATCTGCACAGACAGAACTGTCTCCAGATGTGACCAGAGCCACCAAACAATATTTCGCTATCTTACCACAAGATCTGTATCGATGTCAGAAAACAGTAATTTAATTTTAACAGTAACGGTTCAACTTTCTCATTAAAATAGTTATCAATTAACTATCAGCCTGTACAGAACACTAAAAGTGACACATAAGTGCAACATTTTAATGAAGCGACACAGCTCTAAGCTTGCTCATACATGATTATTTAATGTGTCCTACACCGTCTGGTATGTGATTTTGTCCCTCGGACATCTTATTTCTAATTTAACAGGTCATTACAGCTTTAGTGTAATTGTGTGAATAAAAGCGCATAAAATACAAGAATTTCAAAATAAATTTTACAGCTCACATTTATGCAACAACTTATAGCATTTAGAAATCACTCCAGTGCAAATTAGCATGAAGAAGCACACATGCCACGGGGAGCCTGCGCTGCGATAGCAGCTGGATTGGACACGCAGAACTCCTTGTCCTACACAGCCCTCGTCACTGTGGCCATTCATTGCTCCTTCTCATGTGCGAGTAGTGAAAAACATCAGCAAAGATCAGGCCCCGGCACCACAAGTTTTGGCAACAGATGGTTTCTGTTCACATTGCTGGCTGATAGCTCCAGAGCCCAAATTCTACTGAAGAAAAGCCAGGCTCGAGATGCCAGCTAATGGCTTGCGCTCTGCTTCGTGTGTGCTCATGTATTTCCAGTTGATCCAGATATCACGGACAGAGCTTGAACTCACTATCGGATTGAGCATGATCAAGGTATCTTCGCTCCTGGGAAGCTCTAGCAGGTCCCAGCAACACGGAGCACCTGAGTGAACTATGTAGATAGCATCTTGGATAACAGGGGACCAAAATGTCACGTTGGTGACAAGGTGGCAATCATCATATGAGGGCCTATGAGTAGGACTAAGGACTGCTTTACACCTGAGTTGAGACTCTCCACCTCCTAGCACTGGCAAGGCTGAGCCTAGAGTACTGTCCAGGCTGGGATGATGCACTTCAAATACAGCAAATGAAATGAGACAAATAAGACATGGAAAGAACACAGGAAGGCTGCCAGCATAATCCGAGGTCAGAAAAACACAAGCTATTGGAAGAGACTGAGTGAACTGTGACTGCTAAACCTAATGATAGACTGGGAGGGGACAGTAGCAGCCAAACATCTTGGAAGCTACTGCAGTGAAACAGGCAATGACCATGTCTACATGGATGAACAGCAGAAGTAACAGGATCAAACATCTGCAGAATTCTATGATTCTATAAAAGAAACTGGAAAGAGATGTTATGAGAAATCTCCTTAAGGACAGGCACAAATTGCCTAGAGGCACTGGAGAATCTCCATCACTGAAGCACAGATAAAGCAGGTGTTATCTTACAGGAACGCTACAGCTAGAGTTGATCATTCGTTGGGAAAGGGAGTAACAGATCTCTCAAAGCCTCTCCTGGTCTACCTCCTCTGTCTTTAGGTAGTGACCTACTACACCACACTCCCAGCTCGTGCTTTATAGAGTTCCAGATGTAGCTAAAACTACGAGGAGGACTGAATTACAGTTTAACTCTGCACTGACTTTCCTGTGAAACAGTGAGGTTATACAAAAGGCCAGATTCTCAGACTACATAATTCAATTTAACTTCACTCCCTTGAAAATGGATTAATTCAATGAAATTGGGCTAAATTACACCAGATGGGAATCTCACTCCGAATCTATGCCACCGATCATATTTCATCCTCCTCTTTCAACTGACAAGCAACATCAGTCTTAGGTCAGTGCCTTATCTTAGGTCAGACTCTTAATTCTCATGCACTTAAGCTTCCATCTTCAAACAACAGAACTCGGAAACTTCTGTTTGCCATCATGAAAATTCTTAAAAACAAATGGTCTCCATTTCTGTGGTCTCCAGTACCAGGACACATACTTGTCAGTAATTTTGCCATCCCGTGGCTTTCATCTTTGAAATATTTAACCACATTGGAGTATTTGCTTTCCTTTGACACCTCCAGCTGAGACTCAGTAAAGAGCTGGCTTAAAGAAGAAAAAAAAACCCAAATGGACAGTGACTTGTCAAAGAGATGATGAAGTCTGAAATGCCATAATACGGTGTAAGGTGCTCTGTCACCTTTGACAAATTCTGGATTTCCCCAGTTTACCAGGAAAGGAAGCATGACTGGGTACAAAGACCCCAGATTTTTCCCGGTTCTGCAATTCCGATGGCATTCAAAACTCTATCACTGCTAACCACAAGAAAAAGAACATCTAGAAATCACTGAAACCACAGTGGCGTAAACGAGGACTGTATGAGCCACTGAACACCAGTGAAAAAAAACAGTGAAGTTGTTTATGAAAATTCTATCCAAAACCCGTTAGAAAGGGAAACACATCGGTGCTTTGGAAATTCCCACGCTGCGTCAAAATGCAGCGCTCCATGCAAAGATATTGAAACCTTCAGATGCTTCTAGTAAAGTTACACCTATCACTGAACACTCAAGGCTTGCCCAAGCCACTGTTTATTGTGTGAAGTACATTTATGTTCATACAAGTCAGCATGAGAGAAGCTAAATCCTGAAAACAGAAGTGCGGAGAAGCATACATACGGAAGAGACGGGCAAGCTGGCTCGCCAGGCTTAGCTTAGGAGTCTGGGGCAGCGCCAATGTTCACATCACATCTGGGCTGATCCTGCGCAGAACACATGGCTCCGGCGCCTCTGTACCACCCACCACTGCAGGGGATGATGTGCTACTTTCTGAGAGATGCCCAGCCAAAAAAAATTAAACATTAGCTGACATATGTATTAAATTTAATACCAGCCTAAAAACCAGGCTTGCCTGAATCACAGCATCTGATGCTCGGAGTCAGGTTTGCTGGCACAGTCCCGGTCTCAATGGATTGGTCACCAGAGATTGAACCCAGCTGTCTTCAAAATGTCAGGTAAGTGTGATATTCACATACAACATAAACGGCTACAATATAAACAAGCCCTAACATTACACATCTCTTAAAAGCAGTGTTGGACCAGTTACATACTTGTTTTATCGGAGCAGATGTCAGCATCTGCTTTAAGTAGAGAGAACCGAAACATTTGTGTGCCTTCCCTATTTCCAGCCCTCCCTACTCAAAAGTGAGGAAGAACACCGAGTGTCAGATTTTTCAGTGGCATTTTATACAAGAGCAGAAAGACAGATGTTTTGATGATTCCACCCCCCCACCCCCCGCCCCTGCTACAATCTGGGCAGCCAGTCTCTTTGCAAAGCTGTTCACCCTTACTATTAAAATTGATTTGCACAACAGTACGTTGCAGCCAAAGCAAGCACGGCAGTCACTAAAGAGTAGGCTGCTCACACATGTTTCTCTACTTGGCCAAGTCAACTACTGATGAATGGGTCATCTTTTGTCAAGCAACTGTAAGGAACTGGTAAAGAAATAATTTGTGGTTCAGGAACAACCATGCTGACAGGTAGGCCCTCTCCTGTCCGTTTGCTTTCCAACAGTAGCGTGTTCTGTTTGCTGGTCTTCAACCAATCTCTCATTATTAATAACAGAAAACAATTAACATGTCCTGGTTTGCAAAGCTTATGCCGAAAAACTATGGAAATCTTTAGAAAGTAAATGTAGAGACACTGAAGCAGCGGCACTGCAAATAAAATCATACTGAATAATTCAAACATAAGCAAAGAACAACAGTTCAATAAGGGACCAGATCCGGGCCAGAAATTAAAACTATACTCTGCAATGTGGTGATTCTCAAAATATTGCTGACCACTTCTTAAAACTGAAGATGCTTCCAAATATCACACCTATAAGTCCTCTCACTGTTCTAAGCCTCCTTTATTTTGCTCCAGTCAGTTCAACATGTCCAGCTTCACTGTTTTCTTGCAGACAATCTTGCAGTCAGGGATGCTACTTCTTCTGGGTTAAAAACAAAGCAAAACAAAACACAAAACAAACCCTAACAAAACCAGGAAGAAAAGAAAAAGAAAGCAACAAAAAAACCAAAAACCCCCACAAAACTCAACAGCAACAAACAATACCAAAAAACCAATCTACTTCTCTTTGCTTTGTGAGACCTCTGAAAGGTCTCGGTTGAAGAGACTACACATTATCTTAAAATTATAATAATTACAAAAATCTTGGAGTCTTAGCACTAGTTATTACTTTGAGCTCTGGAGAAGACTGCCATAGAAATCATGCCACAAAGTTCTCACAGCAGAGTGTCTTCAAGAAGCCCCAGCTAGGTCCAGGTTGCATTTTACTGAATAAACAAATGAAGAGCTGTAATAGAGAAACCTTGCCAATGGACAGGGAGTGGCTGTATCATGCGAAAATTCTATCTGCTACATCAGAAATCTGGTGCCAAATTCCCATCTCCATTCATAGTTTCCACAGCCAAAAGAACAAATGACACCCGTGGGAGAAATATTCTCTGTCAGGAACTGCATGGAGATTATATAGCAGCCTATACTGAGCTCTCTTGCAGGCCTTGGCGTAATGTCGTGCCAAGGATAAGAAACGAGGAGTGATGCTCAGCCTTCCTCTAAACCTGTAAGACTGCAGAGCTGCTACTTCAGCACCCTCATATTTGAAACTGGAAATATTCTAGCCTTGGAAATATGACTCCAAAATATGACTCCAGTGCCTTTAGTACACCGGAATCTGTGTTGCTGGAAGCTTACTGCTGAAAGATGTAAACAGAGAGAAGTTTATGGAGACTTGTAACATAGACAAATGAGGAGGGATGTTCACAGAGAGATCGAGAAATAATGAACACCAAAGCAAATGTGAAGTGTTATTCCTCAACCCGATAAACACAAGGTCTCATCTCCAAAGAAACACTTTTCAAGCACTGGCAAACTAATCTCCTGTCCCCAGAGATGAAGTCTGGTCCATTCTTACAGGAATTATTAAAAAAAAATGATAGCCTGAGTTAACAGGTAATTGTGAGAAGCACCGCCCTAAGTGGTTTGAGTTTGGCATAATTAAAAGCCAAAGAGGAACTAATTATAAAAACTTAATAGACACATATAACTCTCAAATAAGTATCTCTGTCATCTCCCCTCAGAATTAACCAAGCACCTGTAAACACAAAATGAGCAAACTTGAGTTTTCTCTGCACATTTACTGAAACCTGCATTTTTCACATCAAAACAGCCACCCTGATGTGCCACTCATGACCACAAGGGTGCAAAGCTGTAGGACCAGGACATTAGACTTCATTTCTAGGTCCAGAAGGCTTGTATCCTCCCTGAAGATGCACAGCCCTAACAAATGCTGTAATCCTATGAGCTACTTTTCATTAGAAAGCAATTAAAAGAACTATTTGTCTTTTTTCCAAAGTCCTGTTTCCAAGAAGTGAACAACCTCGTAAGCAGTTCTGCTGGAGAAGTAGAGAGGTTTGTTACACAGCTTTTTCCAGAGCTATGACTGTTCAGGAGTTAATTACAGCACACAAACTCTCTACACTTTCCTTTGGATGCACATTTGTCTGTGGAAGAATGGGCTGTATGTATCGACACATAAGTACTACCTCTGTCCTGCCTGTTCACTAAACAGATTTAATTTGCAGTTTCCTTCAAAGGCATTTACCTTTGGAATTTTGGTTTTAACAATAGGAGTCTCTCGTATGTATACACACACAAAATGACAGCTCTTTAATGATGCTAAGTCAGACAGATGCCCTTTCTATGAACATAGTGCAGGAAAAACGTCCTTGAGTATCTCAGATACAAAATGCCAATAAATTGAATTTATGTCTCATTTAATCTACAATGGAACAGTTAGTACTTAAAGGGTACATACACTTCCCCTAGTCCCTTTCTTCCTGAGAAACTTTCAGATGCTGAAAATCAATTCCTTTTGTCTCCTTGTTATTCATCTGCTACACATTAAGGAGAAACTCTGGGCATTCAGTGATCCCACAATGGTCTTTCATCTCCAGAGAAGCCTGGTATGAATTAAAATCTTACGCTCCCTCAAATTATGGATGCATACTGCAGCATGCCACTGACTTATCTGCTCATGATTTTTGCCAGTTTTTTCAGCATGCCGCGGCCAGCTCATCTGCGTCTTTCAACTTCAGTGGCTCTTCTACAATGCTGCCCATCCAGCCCGTGAAAAGTGCGTTGACACCAACATACCCAAATAAATGTCCCCACACAACAGGTACCGCTATCTACTCTTTTTTTCCAACTTCCCCGTAAGTTAGAATTTATTTTAATAAGTAGTTCTATTACAGCCAAGACCTTACTACAAGAACAATAAATACTTCATGACAGTAACATTCTATCATTTTGGTGGCCTTAGGAGGTGAAGGTTATACACAAATAACTTTTAGCTAACATCATTTCATTGTCATGTCTGTTTTTAAGGGCAGTTTTAACTTAGGATGTTGTTTTTCTGTAATAGGCGTAAAATTTAATTGCTAGCTAGCGTGCTGCAGCACTGGTCAAACACACGCTCCTCTTTCACTCCCAGCTTCCAGTCACGCTGCTGGATGTCCCCGTGCCACAGCAATTCAAGGCTTCCATTCTCAGGTCTTAAAGTAAATCAAGGCTTAACATACTTATTCTTGTTTTACTCTTTGTTGCTCTTCTAGTCTATTTTTCTCCTTCCAAATGCTATTTGCCCACTCCTCGACTCTCTGCCGCTGAAGCAACACATTCAAAATAAGGAACACTTGCAAATCCACATTCACATTCTCTCCTACAGGAACCATCATCTTTTGCTAATCACTTCTACATCTAACGCTTTCCCCAGACAGGCTTTTAGCCACCTCACTCTACAAGCTCTTAAACGAATCGTTTCTTTGTTTAAATTAGATTGCAGTGTGAAATATTTTCCATTGAGCAATCTTGTTATCTATTCAATACTGTAGTTTGAAGAGCTGTGAAATAAAGCCACTGGAAAGCTACATTAGAACAGAAATGCGTGCACTGTATGTAACCCTGAACAGCAGTTAAAAGGTGAGACTGGAGCTCAAGTTCACAAGCTATTTTGGGCTCAAATTACAACACAGCCTAGAAAATTTGGAGCTCAGCATGCACCTGAAATACGTGTCCAAAGCTACCGTGCAGTTAATAGTGGGCGCTGAACTCCGATGTGACACGAATGGCCTGTGACACTTAGATTAAAGCTAGCCCAGATACATCTAGGGTGTGCTGCCATAGATGATGCTTGCCCCCAGCAAAGACCTTACCTCGCTCGAATCCTCCTGCTGATTGATAACAGCTAGTGCATCCTCTGCAGCCTGGCGCTTGGCTTCCGCAACAGTGCGCTCCATCTTAGCTCTCTCCGAAGTGATCATGTCGTGAGCTTTCCGCTCTGCCTCCGACACTGCCTTCTGCAACTCGGCCATCGCCTGGCGCTTTACTTCATTGACAGCTTCCTCTACAAAGGAGGGAAGAAATCCTCATCAGCACAGGACGTTTGGCACCGAGCTACGTAGGACAGATGCGTGAAAAGCAGCAGAGACTCTACGATATTGAGAGTCTTCATTTTGAGAAGAAGGACACCGAGGAACCTGGTTCTTCAAGACTCTCCAAGACCACCCAGGTACTTCTTTACTTCCCCATCAGCAAAAGCTCTCCCAACACTTGTGATAATTCTTGCTATTTTGATTCACGGTCAGTACTTCTTGAAGTACAGACATTTCAGATCTCTGGTGTGTTATTTTTTGAAATCTTCTTCAACATTTTACTTGAAAAATTGGGGTTGCAGCACACCAGATTGATGAATTTGGCAAAATTATTATGCGCCAAATGCCAAATTTGGCACAAATTATTATTTAAAACACAGTATTAGAGACTTTTTCAAAAATGTATCTTTAAGCTCTGGAAATTAAGACAGGATTTATAGTCATTAACAGTTTTTTCCCATATGTTAATGCATAAATACACGATGTTAAAAAAAAAAAAAACCAACAAACCAGTTTATTTAATTTTTTTTTTTAATCACTGGTCTGATATCTCTACCTGGACATATAATTTTACAGTCCAAATTTAAAAGTTGTTTATGAACATTCATTTCACCTCTTGATCCCTCCTTCAAACCTGTGTTTACACTGCGAAGACCTGACTTCCTGGCTCCGCCGAGCTCTTGAGCACACCACAGCCAGCAAGGCTTCAGCGCGCAATTAACACTGAGCAGGGGCACACCGCTTCATTAAATTCAAGCCTTCATGCTTCTTGCAAAATAACTAAGTCAGTGTGAGACACTTCTTCGGTATGTACTAGCGTCATATCTTTTATTCCGGAAAACATGCGGATTGTCACAAATTAGTTATCTGGGGTTTGATGTGGGAAGAGCGAAAAGATTTTACTAATGAACAGTCTTTTAAATGACGACTAAAACAAGTAATTTCTTTTCTCTTTTTTTTTTTTTAATTAACTGCTCTAATTAACAAGGAAACCATCCTCCCCCTGAATTAGTTTATCTAATTTTCATCTTTATTCAAAGCAAAATGACAATGATTAATTGAAAATTTAATAAGCAGTAATTATTAACTTGGCAAACCTAGTACCAATTAACACTCTATTAAAACTAATTATGACATGTTTCATTCAAGTGTTTGCACTTAATTGTTTCATCCACTTAAAAACCACCTTAATTAAATGTTCTGTTTAATTAAAAACATAGATTTCTAATAAAAATGTTTTACTGTAGATTAAAATCTAAGTATTACAACTGCGTTACGGGTTTCAGTTGTAGTCCACGTATTTATTTAGCCCATGTATTTGTGTGCATGCACGTGCACATCGACCTGACCGTTACATACAGATATTGAGTCAATAACTCTCTTGAGTTTTTAAGTCTCACAGCTTTGCATTTTTATTTAAAAAAAATGACTACGTGAAGTCTCCAATTTCAGTTATTAAGCAAATTACAATAAAGACTTAACTTTAAGCCATGAACTAAGTAAAACTGAATTAATTAAAATGAAGGAAGAGTTCTATTACTCTGTGTGTGTGCGTTATGTGTGAACGTCTGCGAGTGATGTTTCAACTCAAGTTTTCGAGGGAGGGGAATTTAGAGATAAAACTTATGCCTTTATTTTTATGAGGCTGAAAATATGCCCTTATATTGCCCTACCATAAATGTTGTTTAGGGGAAAGCCTCCGGAGAGGAAAAAATCATACCCTTCAACCATACAGCCAAGGCTTAATTTACTTTGAATATTCAAGGTGAATTAAAATTCTATCTAAGTGGCAATACAGGACAATAATTTTTGCTTACGATCAAAGCTGCAGCTAGACTAATTGTATATGCAAATCAGGCAATTTATATTTAAATTATGCATTCCTATTCTAGTCCCACAGGCACACACAGCTCAGCAAAGGGAATTGGTAGGACATTTGCAAGGTGCTTGAATATTTATTACCAACTGCAAACATTCACTGATCGTGAGAAAAGAAATATACACAGGCAAACATACAGATGCAATTTTATTACCATTTTCATAAAAATGAGGGAACTTAAATACAGACATTTTGTGTCTGTGAACTGCGGTTATTAACAGAGTAGATTGAGAAAATCTGTATTCTTGCTGATATTTGCTAGGCGTAGAAATTATCTTTCTATGGCATGATGCACTTTCATTACATCATATAAATTTAGTTTTACATCGAGGTGTTGCCATGGTTAGAAGTGCCAGTTTAAAACTATTATATTAAACAGAAGCACAATACTCCAACATTTTACAGAGAATTTTAGTTTTATAGTTTTTCATCCTGCATAATCTACTTCTTTTCAGTCCAAATACAGAAATTGAACCTTATCTTCTAGCTTCTGTATTGCCTACGTTTTTTTGCAAAGCTTCTGAGAGCGTGAAGATGCTAAAAGTGTTTACAAGGCCATATACCTGACTGATACTTTTTAATTGTCATAAACTATGGATTGGACTTTATTATTTCATTTCACTTTCATAAAATAATCTGTGTTGTGCTATATTAAGTGTGAAAACAAAGAGTTAAAATAATGTCGGGGTTTTAGTCACAATGTACCACCATTATTTCAATATTGTATGAACTCATGAACACCCAAATAAACTAGACAAAATTTCTTGATTTTTCAATGATTTTCTGCGCATCTTCTTAAAATATATATTTCCAGTACGTACAGATATTTTATAGACATAGAATGCAGGCTTCATAGTTTCAGGTAACAACAAAAACTGTAATATCTGTGCAGGAAAAATTATGGGTGACAGTGAAGATTTTATTTGCCTTGACAATGCTGAGCTATGAAGAGCAAGAACGATACCAGTTCTCTTTCTTTCTCTGCTTTTCCAGAGAGAGGAAGAGTGATTAGATTCCATTATCAGAAAACATAAATCCGAAAGTTTTTGAAACCAAATACCTAAGATGCACGTACCTGCATCCTCTATTTTCCTACTAATGCCAGGTACTCTTGGCATAAATTCACTCTGTCTTTTTAGGAATGCAATTGAAATCTTCCTTCCCCTTGAGCAGTGCTAATTCATAAGACAAGCTCCAGGGAGCAAAGAGCCTGTGTGGAATAGGCATTACTCAGATCCTTGGAGCTGACTCAGGAGAGGTGTTCAACTCATCTTTCACTGCTGTCGATAATCCAACACGATGATTCACCAGCCAGCTCCTGGTGACCTCCCTCCCATCATGGACACGCTCAGTCCCCATGGTGAAAAAGGAAAGGTGGTGGGCAGGGGTGCGGTCCTGTGTCACCGTGACATTTGCAGCATCTCACTCTCAGACTGACTGTGGCAAAGAAGGGATTGGGAGTTGCTGACATGACTTATCTTGGCTTCATACTTCACACTCTTTCTCAGGACTCCCCTGGAGAATGAGCAGGGTCTTTACTGTCTTTGTATGACAAAGTATGGTCATCCCACACCTGTTTGATAACTCCAGAGCTTAACTCCAGTAAGTAACTGGATTAACTGGTAACTCCAGTCCAGAACTGCCATGAATGCTAGGCCTTGCTGCGTGATAGAAGATGTCTGGAAGACAGTTTCTTCATGACACAGAAAGAAACTAAGGCTGCAGCCCACAGTGGGGCTGGGATCCCCTCAGTATAGGCGTTTCCACAGAGCAAGTCATACAATCTATGACCTGACTGATCCTCTTCACATGCCTTCCTCTCTCTTGACTACTGAGGGACACTAAGAACTTGTCTTGGGCTCTTCATCTGCACACCCACAATTCAATGAGATTAATCAGGGCACTGCTGACTTTCCACTGGTATATGAAACTGAATCGGGTTCACATGGCTTTAACTCACAAGGTGCTGATTACTATGTGCTTGTTCCAAGAATCACAAAAGCACACATATTTAAAGAATTGCACTGGAGTCTTTTCATCTCCAAAAGTTTAAAGTGAATCCCCTTTTCACAGCATTTTGAGGTTGCTTATTAACCATTTTTATGCCAAATTCTTTCAGTTAAATGGATTCAGCATCCCAATCAGACTTCTATACTTGATTCAGCTGTCTACACATTAGCCTTTATGGACATTTGAGATACCAAGATGTCCACACTGAGCCAGCAGAAATGACTTGTGAGAGATTTGCAGCCTTCTTGATTGGCAGTTGCAGCCCAGCCAGGAAACTACGGAGCATCTCAAATGGCACTAGAGACCTATTCTTACAGAGCTGAATTGCACTTTTACTGCCGTGAACTGATTACAGAAATGCGGAGACCTCCAACTTCAGTGCACCCTCCTGAAAATGAAGGCCCATGATTTATGAAAAACAGTATTCTTTCTGATGTTTTACTACTCTTAGTAACAGATACAGGTGTGCATCCTGGAGGGAGTCAGACTTTTTTTATTCTCCAATTCACAGGCACACTCAGTTAATGCAGGGATTTAAACCCACATCAGCAGGAATAGAAGAGACTAGAAACGGGGCCAAAGGAAAAACTTTGCTTCCAAGGAACTGATGACATATATGTTCACAAGAAGACACATCACAGCTCCTTTACACTATCATTTGTGAATATGTGCAATGTGAACGCACAGCCCATTTTATAACTCAGGCCAAAAGCTTCATTTAACTTGTATTGCTAGCTTATGAGGAAACTTTTTTCTTCTATTGTACTGCATCTAGGAGTCACAAATGACCTGATATGCCAAACAACACCAAAATCTAGATTTTGCAAGAAGAATAAAGTTCCTGAAATTCAACTGAATAATGCTTTTCTTCCTGAATTTCCTGGGACTACATATTTTTTTCTTATTTTTCATTTAAGATGTTAACATAAATATGGCAAAACAAAATATAAAAATACTTTCAGGTACATGAGTGCATTGAGTTACAAGCTACACTTTCCTTGGACAGAAGAAAAAAGTTGTACATTATTTTGTTATTTTTCATATAAACCACAGCAGTTCAAAAAACAGGAACTTACGTGTTGACAAATGTAGAGTTTACATGATAAACCCACATCACAAAAACAACACACCTTCTTGTCTGATGCAAAAATATGCCAGCAGAACATTTTTACACACGTGTTCTGTATCTAGTTTAAAATACACCAAAAAGCAGCAAGCAGTTACAGGAGATTTGATGAGAAACCATCGAAACTGCTGCATATTTGCTATTTAATCATTAACTCCTGCCCAGACAGCTGCAGTAGGCTTCATGGTTATACAGGTGTTCAAAAGGGGGGAGTGTATGAGTGTATATATAGAAGCTCAGCTACATCGCTGGAGTTCAAGAGCTACCTCCTGGCCCCTTAGAAAACAAGGAAACTCTGATATTGATGTCGAAAGCGCACAGGTTTAGCTCCAGCACTCCAACAGGGGGGTCTGGAGGACAAACCTTATGAGGAACGACTGAGGGAGCTGGGGTTGTTCAGCCTGGAGAAGAGGAGGCTGAGGGGAGACCTTATCACCCTCTACAACTACCTGAAAGGAGGTTGTAGAGAGGTGGGGGCTGACCTCTTCTCCCTGGTGACAGGTGATAGGAAGGGAGGAAATGGGTTCAAGTTATGTCGGGGGAGGTTTAGATTGGATATTAGGAAACATTTTTTCACTGAAAGGGTTATTAACCATTGGAATAGGCTGCCCAGGGAGGTGGTGGATTCACCGTCCCTGGAGGTGTTTAAAAAAAGGGTAGATGGGGTACTTAGGGACATGGTTTAGAAGTGGCTTTTGTCAGGGTAGGTTAATGGTTGGACTTGATGATCTTAAAGGTCCCTTCCAACCTCAGCGATTCTATGATTCTATAATAGGATCCTCGCCAGGAAGTTCCTGTGCTCAGGCAGAGTTTTAAAGTGGTGAAGAAAACTCTGTACAACTGCAACATCTGCCCATGGTGCTTTCCAAACTCAGGGAAGACACTGGCAATGCCTGTGCAACCACCCGGAGCAGCTGCGGAGATGCGATCCTGATTATTTCATTGAAAACTTCACAACTTTATGAGCACAGACTTCATTGAGGTCTGAGGGGCACAAAATCTTTTTAAAATTAAGAACAGTTACATCGCATAGCTGATGTTTTTCTTTAACAGGTATACTGAGGGTTTTTCTCTCCATAGGGAATTCCGACCTTAAGTAGGTAAGAACCTTGAAGCTTAAAAAAACAAACAAAATCCCACACTTTTTTTTTTTAAATTGTTAACAGACTGAAACTGTAGCATATCAAGTTTCATCCTGAAACCGTTATAACCCCAGAAAATAGGGGTCCTTAATGGCAGTACTGATATCCCCCTAACTATAGCAGCAGATGCTTCTATTATAAGGATTATTTCATGTCCTGATCAGTTCCAGTTTAAGATTATTAAACACAATTTCTTCTTGTTACTAGTAAGGCCTCCCTCCCTCCCCCCTTTTTTTTCATGCCTCACATCAGTGCATTAACAACTGCACACAGCTGCCAGAAGACTAAGCTGATGTTTTTAAACAGTTCTTACCAGCTTTCTTCCAGATCTCCTCTGGCACATATCCAGACGCAGGCCTGTGAAGGAATTCCCGATGCGATTCTGCAGGAGGAGGGGGTGCGGAGGGAAAAAGAGAGAACATCATAAGCAACGTGTGCTTGTTGAGAACAAGGCTGAGATAAATACCTTTTCCCTTTACTTATCACTCAGACAAAAATTCGCGTGAGTTTTTTTCTTTACTCAAAATGAAACAGGTGCTGTGGCCGTAGTTCACGAATGCCACATAGACCAGATCAATGTTTAGGACTCGCATGTCTCATCTTAAGCCAAGCTGAGACTAGTTGGCGTTATTTTTATTTTACAGCGTTTCAAGTCAACTCTATATGACAGTCTGCACGCTTTTAAGGCTGGCTTTGTGAGACCAGCTGAGGGAGTGACATGCTTCATCCTTTGTCATTATGCTTATGAAAAGGAAGAAGAAAGAGGGCAACAGTCCGGCGCTTGGCACTTCTGCTCCGTGAAAACAGAACGGCAACTGACGAGCAGAGATAAAAGCCAAGATGTCATTCCAGCGATCAAATAAGCTGTCCACAGAAAAAGAAAGGGGTGTTTCTATGTGTTCAGAGCTATGCTTTCCTATATCTGAGCCCATGTTGGCAACTGTAGCTGCAAGAGTTTGAAAAACACAACCTTGAACTTTAGGTTAAGCCCCTACATACATATGCTGCCAAACAACCTCAATGGAGCTGAAGCTCATAACTCACCCATATATTTCAATCACGTTTTGACAGCCCTTTGCCTCCCTCTCCTCTTTTTTTTAAAGGGTTTAACCTCTGGGCCTGAGCCTAAGAGCTCTGAAATCAGCAAGATCCCTTCCACACGGACTTCAAAGATGCAAGATCAGACAATACAGAAAGAAAATTCACTTTGGCCTCAAATTTAGCAAACAGATTCTCAGCAGATGAAAAGCTGTTCTTTTCAAATACAATTTAAAAGCTGATTAACTATTTTTCAAGGTAATAGAGGAGAATTTAAAGAAAAAAAAAAACAACAAACCAAAAACATAAAGGTAAGTTCACTGCCATGATTACTTTTGCCTGTGTGATAGAATTCAATTATCAAAATAAAATAACTTGATTTATTACATTAGAGATAAGGTTTGCATCTTTTTAGAGATGTTGCAAGAAGTTAAACATCTTGTTTGATGTCTGAGTTTGAAACATAACAAAAGTACACATGCCATTCTTTGAATGCTAATTTTTACTAAATATATTCATTTTTTTAATTCTAAAGTTATTATTCAATAACTTGGTCAAAAAACAGTATTTTTAAGAAAAAGGCTGAATCGTTAGGTTTTACAAATCATTTTTTACACCACCATACACATGCATGCAGTGCTGTTTATATACAGTAGGCTACCGAAACTTAAATGGATTTACAAGATGATGTTTAACATTGCAGACAGCTAACAAAGGTGGAAATGACAGAGGCCGTTTCAGCTACACAGAGAGCAGGGAATCCCGATCCCTGCGTGCTGTTCCACAGATGCAGTTTCTAGCATGTGAATGTGCAGACACCGGCGGGGCGGACAGAATCTTCCCATCTGACAGGCAGCTGAGTGGATTTCCCCAGCTCTTCTGTTTGTCACAAAAGTATAGGATGAAAATAAAGTGGGATTTTTGTAGGCAGAATTTCACACCTCTCGAGCATAAAATGATGGGAGGAGGTGTGCGTGCAAGATTCTGCAAAACAGCTAACTATTTACATTGGTTTAATCGATTTGATAGAGGACGTCAGACCTGATGCTGAAAATGGGAAAATTCTCCGTGTCGCTTGGCTGGTATGATTCTGGAGACGAAAAATATTCTGTACATGTCTCTCATCCCTTGGAGGCTTTTAGACTTAGGGGCACAGTGCCAGTTCAGTCAGGGACAGGCGGCAATAGAAAACATTGCTTGAAAGCTCAGGAAAACTAAAGGCGAAAAATCAAAACCACTTGCTCTTCCTGCAATACCTGCAGGAAAAGACCCAACCAGACTCCAAAAGTGGCAAAACAAGGTCCTTGTTGCATCCATGTCTTGTACTTTGTGTTGAGTTTTCCTGTTTGCTATTTAAGGTACCATCCACTGCAGGGGGACCATAACCTTGACTTAAGCTCTTTACCGTGGTACTTAGCGTTAAAAATAGAGATGTGGAGATGATTTTTTTGGTACACATGACTTTCCAAAAGTGGAATTCAATGACATAAATGACCAGATTGCCAGCTAATTGTTAGAATTTCCAAAACATAAACATCAATCAAGCTCTTATTCCAACCACAAATTATTTACATGAGGAATGAGATCCTCTGCAAGAAGAATTAAATCAAGAGCTTGTGAGAGACTTTCCCATAGTTTGGAATGGCACACAAAAAAAGACAAGAAGCACTTATGAAGAAAATAAAAACCATATTTTCCAAGCTAGAAAAATATTATTAACATGGCTATTGTTTAGTCAGTGGTGATAAGTCCATGAAAACTATCTTCTTTTTGGGGCCAAACAACAAGACATGACCAGAGGATATAAGTCTCATATTGCTATTATTTTTAAGGGAAGGTGTCCTTCAGATTAAGAATCACAGAACTCGCTCACTAAAACTGAAACACAAAATATCTTAAGATGGACATCTAAAAAACTCAAACCAAGTGAAGTGCCTAAAATCCTAAACGTAAAGCCAACTGCAAAAAAGCCATGAGGAGGAAAACACATTATATTAACTGAGTGAATGCAGCACCTAGCAGTCAAAGTAAATTCTGCCTGGAAGGAATCGGAATGAAATCAGACAAAGCTAGGAATAGAATCACAGAATTGTCAGGGTTGAAGGGACCTTAAAGATCATCTAGTTCCAACCCCCCTGCCATGGGCAGGGACACCTCCCACTAGATCAGGTTGCTCAGAGCCCCCTCCAGCCTGGCCTTAAAAACTTCCAGGGATGGGGCTTCCACCACCTCTCTGGGCAACCTGTTCCAGTGTCTCGCCACCCTCATGGTGAAGAACTTCTTCCTAACGTCCAGTCTGAATGGACCCATCTCTAGTTTTAATCCATTCCCTCTAGTCCTACCATTACCCGACATCCTAAAAAGTTCCTCACCAGCTTTCTTGTAGGCCCCCTTAAGATACTGGTAGGACACTATAAGGTCTTCTTGGAGCCTTCTCTTCTCCAGGCTGAACAACCCCAACCCTCTCAGTCTGTCTTCATAGGAGAGGTGCTCCAGCCCTCTGATCATCCTCATGGCCCTTCTCTGGACATGTTCCAGCATGTCCATATCCCTCTTGTAGTAGGGTCTTTCAGAAACAGACACAATACTCCAGGTGGGGTCTCACAAGAGTGGAGTAGAGGGGGAGAATCACTTCCCTTGACCTGCTGGCCACGCTTCTCCCGATGCAGCCCAGGATAC
>VXBH01006738.1:25143-45143 GCA_013400035.1 Rynchops niger
TGGGTGTATCCCATCAGGTCCCATGGACTTGTACACTTTCAGGTTCATCAGATGGTCATGAATCTGATCTTCATTTACAACAGGCAGTTCTTTCCAACTCCTGCCATTGTCTTCTGTGACCCCAGGAGTGTGGCTGGAGCCCTTGCCAGTGAAGACTGAGGAAAAGAAGTTGCTTAAAACCTTGGCCTTCTCCATATCACTTGTCACCAGCTCCCCCATTTCCTTTCTGAGGGGGCCCACACCTTCCCCAGTCTTGTTCTCACCATTAATATACCTATAGGAATTTTTGCTGTTTCCCTTGATCTCCCTGGCTATATTTAATTCTAATTGAGCTTTAGCTTTTCTCACCAGGTCTCTTGCTGGTCAGACATAAGCTTCCTTATATGCCCCCCATTCTAGCTGTTCTTTCTTCCACTCCTTGTAAAGTTTCTTTTTGTGTGACAGTGACAGTGTGTCCAGGAGCTCCTTGTTCATCCAGGCAGGTCTCCTAGCATTCTTTCCTGCCTTCCTCTTTGTCGGTATACTTTGCTCCTGGACACGGAGAAGGTGATCCTTCTGAATAATGTAATAACCTGAAGCGAATAAAATAATAACCTGAAGCAACAAGGTAAGTCATACAGAAAAGGATAACGGAAAAGGCTTTACATATCAGACATAATACAAAGGTTTGTTAATGGTGAAAATGCAACAATGTTACTATGCAGAACATCAGGATGTACACTACTGACTTTGCCTGAAATTCACAGCAAGGTGTGGTTTGAAAGCACCTGTTGATGATCAGTGTGGTTCCTACTGAACCAGATGAAAAAGCCCAAAGAGGAAAATAAAAAGAACATATACAGGAGAGTAATCAGTACCTGTCTGTGAAGAGCTCAAATGAAATAAAAATAAAATTTTGATCCAAAAAAAGTTTTTTAAAATTTCTATTTTAATGTGAAATTCAACTTCTCAGAGAGAAAGTTGTTGGGCTGGGACATAAGAATACACATGAGGAAAAGACATAAAAACTGGTCTCGGTTTCAGCCCTCATTCTACTGAACAGCAGGGAACAACACAACCTATTACTTTGTAAAATATATAGAAAAATTACTATTTTTAATCTATCACGGGTAACTTGTTTTAATAAGAAAGAAAATATTCCCCCCAAAAAATCCTACTGTCACAATATGGTGCTGGGTTACATACGGGCCCTGGTGTTATTTATTTCAAGAACACATTCAGCCATAAGAATCATCAACAGTTAATTGATCAACCAGGTTTCTGGAGTTCAATGAGTAGAAATATCTTGTAGACTGCTTATTTCTGGTGGCTTTAAGATAAAGAGAATAGGTGTTCAAAGTACTGAAACAGAGAGATGTGAAGAGTTTAAGAGCAGAAATAAATATGGGTCTGGGAAGTGAAACTGAGACGAAAAGTTAGGACCAAATAAAGGATATGAACTCTCACATGATAATAAGGACCAAACCCAAGAAAACAGAATAGAAAGACTTAAAAGGAAAAGATGTATTTAAAACTGCCAAAAAGCCTAATCCATATTTGGAAAGAAGGAACAGAAGATGAGTTGAAAATACAAAAGAATGGAGGTTTTTATCACTGGACAATGACGTCCAAGCCTATAATAACAAAATATTCAAAACCGAAGGTGAACATCTTATCTTTTGAGGATGTTTTAGAATTTATTGTATTTATGAAAATACTGGCAGTGACTAACAATACCCTATACGCCATAGTGAACATTAGGGCTCAAAAAATAATAAAAACTGCATGTAACCAGACCTGAACTATAGGTTATTTCATATATGACATATAGATGCTTTTGTATGTATTTATATGCTTTTCATATTTCATATGCAAGTTTTGCTTCATTCTACCCTATAATAAATGTACCACCATTGATGGGACACAGACAAAGAAAAAACTTCTCAGAGCAACAAATACCAATTATTCACTGTCTGCAAGAGTCAAGCTCAAAAGTGTTCCACTCCAACTAGTGAAATATGTAGATACAAACCTGAAAAAGTGTAATACTGAATGAGACTACCTTGCTAACCGTATTGGAGGGCAAGTATTTTTATGTACATCTTTGCCCTCTAATACATTTTTGGGGCTATGAAGACACTCCTTGGGCACATGTAAAATTGAGTTTAAAAAGTAGTTGAGTTAAAAAGAATAAGAAAAGGAAAACCACACAGGTGCTGTATTACTGAGCCATCCTGAACGAAGATCAAGTCAGAACCAAATAGTCAGAATACAAACGCGCAATGTTTCTGCAACTGTAGCCCTATCTAACAACATGCAATTCAGTACGCCACAATCCAGCCCAAACCTCCCGTGCATCATCGGTGACCAGTATTATAGAGGCTTTACATTCTAGAATTGCAAGTTACAAATGTTACTGTGGTATTCACAGCATTCCCATTAGCTCATGTTGAGAATATCATGCATATCACAGCAACGCTGATTACCTGCAAATGGCAAAGGAAAGATTTTAAAAGCAGGGCATGAACAGACAAGTATCGGCAGGAATGCCCTAGCTAACACTGAGAGTGCGAGGGCAACCTTTGATAAAATATAAACTAGCTCTGAAAGGGTTACCATTTCAAAATGCATTAAGAAATGGCTAACCTACATGTTTTTGACAAATTCGTGCGGTTCTGAGAATCCTGGCTTCCTGGGGCAAATCCTGCAGGTATTGGCACTCTTCAGTTGGAGATTTCAAACTCTATTTCGTAAGATTTCCATTCAGATAAATTCAACAGACAGAAAATATCAACATCGCTGCAGACCTGATGTGTGCCTACACCACTTATCTAGAGCCACAGCTGCACGCAGTAAGGTTATAGATCTTGTTTATAACCCACGATGTTGAAGAACCCTCATCTTTAATTTATCCGACTGTGTGTATTTCAGTATACAATGTCTGATATGTGTAATTATTCACTATTAGGATGAAAGTTGCAGTCCTGCAGCAGTATGTAGTACTGAAATTCTTCAGCAGAAATGGAGGAGTCGGATGATGTATTATTCACTTCATAGACCATCACAGTTCATCAAGTGAATATATATAAAGTCTGAGTCATTTTTAGACTTTCATAAACATGTATTATTCAGACTGAAAAGAATGGACCCATCTTACCTTCAACACACTCTCCAAGAATAACGAGAGCTTGTAACCCGTTGTAGCTGGCTAATGCATGTATTGGATTACACTGCATTAAAACGAATTATCAAATATTTCATTTGATTTCTTAATTAAAAATATCAACAGAGAACTATCAATCAGATACTGCGAACTATCAAGCTTATCGTGATTTAGAGAGATGTCAAATTAAAAGAAGCACAAAAATCTTTCAAAATTATGGTTCAAAATGATGACCAGAATTTTCTTCCATTTCTTTTGGACTCAAACTATCTATGCTAAATTTCAGCTCAGAGTTCTTCAGCAAGAGCTATCTATGAAGACCATGGCATAATGTTTATAGTGAGAACTTATCACTTCAGTGATGACATTTTAAACATATAGAAAAAGAAACAAAGGCACAGACAATGTAGCCATATGGCACCCTTAATTTTTCCTCTTGCTAATGGAGATGACAAGATGGATTTAAAGGGTGGAGTACCTCCTTAAAAAAAATACAAAGGGGAATCACTGACATTTAGAATCCTTGCAGCAAAAAACAATATTTACATGTTGTGCACTTTAATTAAAATGTTGGAGGAATTTTTCAACCCCTTCCTCCTCATTTCAAAACTAAAAGACCTAAAAGCAGAACAGTGTCTGAAGGCTCACAGACACTGCTTCAATTTTATTATACCTCTGAAAGTTAGTTTTAATTTTGTTAACTAGATTACTACCAGATTTAAGGAAAAATAAGGATTGCCTTTCCATAGACTCCAAAGTATTTTCTGCTTTCCATGTCAAGACATAAACGCATTTCTTGTCAGTATTTACAATTGACATGGATGTTACATCACTGAAGCGATCCAAGTTTCATGACTCTAGGGAAGTAGTTTTTAAAGCCAAATAACCAAAATGGACATGTTAAAATTAAAATGGGCTCACTCCAACCAGTTCAGTTGTACCCATAGTGCTGCAGAGGTGACTGGTGTGTCCAGTGATGAAGCCTGTGCCGTATAATGTCTTTTTAGGCAAAAAGACTTTGCTGTTTCCAAAAATTCATCTTGACAAATACTCAAACAAAATGATAACATAGGGATCTAATTGTACGTTTGATCTCTATTTTATCTTTTGTTGCTGTTGTTGTGGTTATGACTATTTTTCTTGGACTGTACTATTATCTATAAAGATTTGATGAATGTCTTCAGTTCCAGTTTCTTTGGGGAATTTTTTTTTTACCTACTAACTGTACTTAAAAGCACCACAGCCTGGCTCTTTTTGCATCAAAGCTTTACTGGAGAAAGGTGCCACTGCTTTTAAACTAGAGGCTTCCTCACAAGTGTTCTTCCCAAAGCTGTAGATGTGGTCAACATTTCCGATGCCATATTTATGAGTCTTTCTTTACATCACATTTAACACTATTTGTACAAGCCATTACCTGGATGCTTCTTTCTGAGAAGGGCTCCTCTAGGGACTAGACTTATTACTGAAGTTGGGAACAGCATTTCTATAACCGTTCCTTTCACTGACTGAAGCTAATTTATAGAGCTATTGGCTCAGATCATTTGATGCAAACAAACACAGGAAAAAAAGGTATGTTTGTTATCAAGAAGCACTAAATATTACAGTAAGAACTCTAGAGATGTACCAAGAGGAAGATGGAGAGGGCATTAGATTTGTTTTTCTGTTTTTCTATTTGCAATTAAATAAGTTGTAGATTTACTAAGTTATTCTTAAGGGCAAAAGGAAAATGCAGCTTTAAATAAAACATAGTTGCAAAATAATGCACACATTGAATTCTACTAGTGACTACAGTTTATGATGGTTTTAAGTAGATGGCATTCAATATGGAACTGTTGGAGCGAGTCCAGAGGAGGGCCATGAGGATGATCCGAGGGCTGGAGCCCCTCTCCTATGAAGACAGGCTGAGAGAATTGGGGTTGTTCAGCCTCGAGAAGAGAAGGCTCCGGGGAGACCTTATAGAGGCCTTCCTGTACCTGAAGGGGGCCTACAAGAAAGCTGGGGAGGGGCTGTTTATTAGGGAGGGTAATGACAGGATGAGGGGCAACGGTTTTAAACTGAGAGGAGATTTAAATTAGATATTAGGAAGAAATTCTTTACTCTGAGGGCGGTGAGACACTGGAACAGGTTGCCCAGGCAAGTTGTGGATGCCTCATCCCTGGAAGTGTTCAAGGCCAGGCTGGATGGGGCTTTGAGCAACCTGGTCTAGCGGGAGGTGTCCCTGCCCATGGCAGAGGGGTGGGAACTAGATGATCTTCAAGGTCCCTTCCAACTCCAGTCATTCTATAAATCTGTGATATGGACAAGTTATTTTTTTTTAAGATAAATATTAGACAAGCAATCAGTTTGCTGCTCTCTTCAAAAGAGCACAGAACAACAAAAAAGCATCACCAAGATATGTTTCTTTACCACACCTGCCATAAAAATGAGGTGATGGGGTAGAAGCAGGCCAACATATTAATAAATTACAGAAAGCGCACAAAATAAAAGATTGTTTTTATACAGCAGAGTCATCTTGGAGTAGTTCTGTGGGGTACCGCATGAGTGTGACCGTGATGATCTGCAGGGGGCGAAAGTCCAACTGCTTGGTCTGCTCCTTGTAAGTGGGCTTTTCGGTTTGAGCTGAGCTCTGAGCAGCTCTGTGTAACCACACAGCGAGCAGTACCCAAACGAGCTCAGACTGCAGGAGCTGCAGTGGTGGACACAGATAGGAGGATCGTGTATGCATGGGCTGTGGGCATCCGAGATGATGTTTCTTTCTTATATGGAAACCAAGTACAGCTAAGAAGTGCCCATATGTTTATATCTCCCTTCATTTCCTTAGAAAGACAACTTCCAAGTCGTCATTTGATTTCAGAACGTGAAAGCCCCTGTTTTCACAGTGCTAACAATCCAGAAGCACCTACAGATTTCCTTAATCAAGCAGGCAAGGGAGGGAGATGGAAGGAACGGAAAGTCAGTGCACATCTCACTGCTCTGCCATCCCTACGTGACAGTCTGTCCTCCCGCCCCACTCCTCTCGGACACTTCTGAATGGAAAGCAAATTACCAAGCATCACCCAAAACCCCAAGCCATTCCACATGTAAACATGACTATTAGCGCATAAGAGTTATCGTTAATGCAGTAGTCAGCAGAGAGGAATATATCACCGCTGTCACGGAAGAAGAATCAGAAGAACAAATATGAACTTCAACTAGCACTTTGCTGAGCTGAAAGAGAACCAACCGGTAAACAATTTTTAATGAGGATACTGTACCTAATGTAACTGGATCTGGATTCACTGGACTCTGCTGTCTGGAATGACTACTGCTGCTGTTACCGCCTTTTTTTAAATCTTCCGCATCACTGTACCGCCGTATCCAGTAATTAAGCTCCTCACGGTCTGCTTCTTGACATCGCCGTAGTACAGTGAGAGATCGCCTAGTTTTTTCCACCATGTCCATTATACAGTTTAACAGCTGTTCACAGCGGTGGGTGGAGCAGAGAAACAAAAAAGAACACTTTAGTCAAACAGTCAGAAAAATAAAGAAAACATTAATGCGCTGAGTGCCTGAGTTTTAATAATGAAGGAGCCTCTTCCTGTTTTCTCAAATACTGCTGAAAAATTCTAGGCCTTTTTTAAAAATGACAATCCTAAATAGTACAGATAAGGATTTATGGGGGAAAGGGTCAAGACAAGGAGGAAAAGACTGAACAGACTGTAATCCCACCACTAGTATCACATGGCACCAGAGAGGCCAGGAGATCTCCTCCAGAATTGATGCCTGCAAACATTCTAAGAGCTAATAAATTCAAACGAAAAATCCAACATGTCCCAGATGCAGGGTTTATAGAGCAGAGTCCATTCCCCTTTTGGCAGCCTGCAACAATGAGGATACTGCAGTTGGCACTGAACAGCAAGGCCTGGTATGAGCTACCTAATGGGGAATATCAAGCCCTCCAATTTAATCACCAACACTTTCAAAACTTGTCCTGGGATTCACATTTGTTTTAAAAGAAAAAATTTAAATTCCTATTTTAGAAGGACTCCTTTCAGGCAATAATACATAAGAGTACATTTAGCCCTTACATGGTCAAGGTGTTTCCACTCTTCTGCCCATTCTCTGTCCGTTAGCCTGTGATCAATCATTTCTTCTTGACGTGTGCCATGCAACCCTGCCAAAAAGGAACAAATCATGTTTACAATGTTGGGAGTCCTCAGGGGGACTGGGGAAAGAAAAAAGAGCCTATCAGACAAATATATTTTACATTACCTGGTCTAGTATCAGGAATGCCACCAAAAAATAAATGGATGCTTAAAAACTTAGCTTTAAGTTCTCTTTAGCACTTTTCCCCACACAAGATGCTACCGTTTTACTCAATTTAATGTCTTCATTTCTGCAAGTTCTGTAGATTGCAAGATGACCTCTCAAAAATGGACATAACCCTTTCTGACTACATAAAATGGTGATATGTATTTATAACATTTAATACTATATATAATTTTTCATTTGCACCACTTGAAGAAGTCAGCAAGACAATTATTTGGTAACTCGATGTATCGAATACTAGCTGTACTTCAGAGAACTGAAAAAATATTAGTATAAACTCAATGTTATTTCACTAAATGCAGTAATTACTACCATGTCAACAGAGCATCATTAAGGGTTCATCCCTTCACAGATGTTTAAACAACATGTGGTTAAAATGTAGCACATATATCAGAGCAGCTGACAACATGATACAACCAAGCCAGTATTTATTATCAACACTCAAGAGGAACCGACACTTGCTCTTTGTTTAGCCTCCTCTATACAGATGCTGAATATTTGTAAACGTTCCTCTTTTATTGAAGATTTGTTTAAAAAAAGGAAGAACAGTAAGTGCAGATGTGAAGGAAGCCAGGCAAATCCAAGAGCACCAGACATTCCACTACACCAAAATGTGCTGCAAGGGCAGCCCTGCGCAGGGTGTTGCTGGCGCTTCTCCTGTTCACATCCTCCACGGACATCCCCACGCTGCACTGCACTCCTGACATGTCACACACAAAACACTTCTCCAAAGGCTAATAACTTTCCTCCAGTCAAAGCTGAAATCAAGCCATATCAATGTTGTTATCCTCACAAAGGTGGCATTAGAAGAAAAATAAAAGGCTCTACCTATCCTTGCCTGCCAGACACCTGAGTGTCCATGTCATCTAGGCAGCTGTGAAAGCATGGGTCCTTCCTCCTTCTGACTCTCTTGTTGCAGAGCGTAGCAATGACACAGTTCAATCCACTTTTACAAATATAAACCTGAAGTAAGGCCATTAGAAGAAGCTAGGTGGGCAAACAGCTATAAAGGCTACACCTGAACGTCAGGTATATTTAATTTGCAAGAAAACCAAACCTGTTCACAATACAGAATGTAATTACAAGGAAAAAAGAAACCTGAAAAAACAACGCATAAAATCAACATGCCTTACCCATAGGTCTGTTTCTGTCCCTGAGGTCCCTGTGATTGGGGTGTCTGTATGAGTCCCTGTAGTGGTGGGCAATGGCCATATCATCCAAACGATAATGCTGAGGTGGAGGTGGGGTGGGATGAGGCAGACCATTGGGCTGATAAGATAAGCCGTTATTTGGACTGTACCGCTGGCCTGGGCTAATAGTGCAGGGCCGCTTGCTTGGATGCTCTGAGTGCAAAGGCTCTCTGTCAAAGCCATTTTCTTTGGTTCTGAAAAACAAAGCAAAGGAACTTTTAATTCCCTTGGTGAGCAGAGCTGCTCAGGAACATGCACCCCCACCTACACGTGCAGCTTCAGGAACTAAAGCTTGTTCTTTCACTTTGCTCCAAGTGTGTGGCGTTGCAGAACATTTCAAAACACTGCTCTTTCAAAATACACAAAGGACACATTCTCCTTGCCTAACTACCCCTGTAACTTGAGAAATAGCAGCGGGGTGAGCCTTCCGATGGAGCGGCTTGAAGGGAGCTGGGCTGGAGAGGGAGCAGCATTCACTGAAATCTCCCACTCATGGGATGGATACACACATTAATTGCAGAGCTGAAACAATCAACTGATACATGAAGCTACAGGCTGAGAAATTCCTACTTTCAGTAGTGCTATAGTACATAGTGATTAGTGGAAATTCACAGTTAAAGAAATATGTGTTTTTTTCAAGAGGACAGCATATAGTCTTAAAGTAGTGCATGCCAGTGTGCTGAAGGTTGGTTATAAGTAATGCCAGGATGGGTTCACAAGATCAGTGTCACACTAAGACTTTGGGCAAGAACTACTCAGGATGATGAGAAATGCTTCCTTCAGAGATTTTTGTACCATCTGGGCTATTTCAGCCAAAGGTGCTGTGCCTGTCATTAATTTTGCAGGAAGATGTGGTTAGACTCAAGTCCTCAACATTCAAGATTTCCCACTCCACTACCCTTAGACAGGGGTTTTATGCTCAGGCAAGTTTGAAGACTTTTCAGGGAGAAGGACAGTTTTTTACGTTATAGATGCTCAATTCAATTCATAATCATAACCAGTTCAAATCATAAAGTCTCTACTTTGCAACTCTACCTGAGAACCTGGAATTCATACTGAATTAATTTTCCATTAAAATAAAAAAAAGAAAAGGCCAGAGTTACTTCAACTCCTTTTAGGAAAGCTTCGTTTCACTGAAGTACAGGGGGGGTTTACCACTGGAATAAACAAAACCTACAAAATATTAGCTGTGAACAGAAACATTATTAGATATCAGTATCACAAATTGTTGAGGTTGCATCCCTCCTTCCAAAAACCTTTATTAAACAGCTGATACATTCCAGCATTTTTTAAAGAAAACTTTCTTCCCTATGATTTATGGATGGCATAATATCTCTTCCTAATAATAACACCATTTTTTTGTCACTTTGACAGGAAGGTAAATTTGATTTAATTTTCTTGTTTGCCTGCTGTTAAAACCAACTGCCCTTCAACAACCCCCCCCCCCCCGAACCAACCAACCTCGAGGGACTGTCTGTGGAGAAACACTCAATGTATTAATTGTTGCCCCCCAATAGGTTCTCCTTTAATGTCAATGAGAGGAAGGATGAAACCAAATCTTTGCCAATATCCACTGGGAGAAAGGATCAAAGTAAGATCTTGCAATTACCGGCAGGAAATGAAAAGATGGGTTGCACCGTTTTCAGAAGGAGTAAAGAGATTTTCCAGGGCCTCACCACAATCATTAATGCCAGAGAAGCTGCAGGTATAGATATTTTATTATACCTTTACTTGGCAAAGAGGGGAGAATCTTTAACCAGTACTGCAGGACAGCTGTTCTAATTTGGGGCAGAAATATAAAAGACATACTTTGTTAAAGGGAAGTGTGTACGTTGTTCCAAAGCAAACACAGAATGGCTATGAAAACTCCTAATCGGGAAAACTCAAGGACCAACATATATTTTTAATGACTTTTGGCCTGATGGAACTGCTTGCAGTAACTCCCAATGGACAATGGTGTTTCTGACAGCTCTCCAAGACAAGTTTTGTATTTAGTTGCTGGTATGTGTTTCCTTTGCACGTATCTACTCAAACTCTGTAGCCAGGTCTTTCAATTGTAAAAATACTATGCAAGCAAAATACGGACTTTCCTGTATGTACAAGCCAAGTTATTAATTTGACAAAGTTCTTTAGTGTTACAGTTAGAATGATCTCTAACAAAGACGGGGGGAAATTCAGAAACTGTAAATAATTAAATAACGTCATTGACTTTTTTTGATCACAGTGCAGGAAAAGCAAACCTTTCTGAACTGTAATTAGATGTTAAAATCCTGTATTTTCATACAAATATGCACATTTGCACCTCACTGTACAGGTCCTTCTGTGGTTTTTTTAAGGAATGTTTTATACTTAATTAACTTAACTGGAATGAACTGCATTAGCTTGGACAACACAACAGCATATCCATTTTTTTCTAGAACCCTGAGTTTAACTAACATAGAAATTAACATTACCATTGAAAACACATTTACTGAAATTAAATTCCTATTTTTGCTATTACACTGGGTAATGGCCGTTGGGTCTTTTCTGGGTGTTGAAATCTCGATTCTACAATTTGTTGTTTTATTTTCTGCACTGGCAGAATTAACAACTTAGCAGAATACCAGAATGAGGCTGTATATAAACCCGTTTAGTGGTCTTGACCATATAAAGTACCTAATAAGGTAACAATTTTCAAAGTCTCATCAGAATGGGGATCACTGGCAAATTTACTATATCTGAATGTACTGAATATAGTGCTAAAAGACAGACAGTTGAGTACCCAAGAGGGTCATAATTCAGATGCCCTGAACTCAGCCTACTATTCTGCTTCTGATCTCAGCCCTACTCATTCTTCCAGGTCTCCCCTCCTTGGGACAGCAGCATTTCCCCAGGTGCCTGGGGAAGCACTCCTGTTTCACAGCAATCAGCAGATCCATGTGAGTTTTAGTTCCAAATCCCAAACCCCCACAATTTTCATCTGATTTAATCTGATTTTTATCTGATCCATCTGATTTTGCGCAGCAACAACAAGCTGTAGAGAGGATATAACACTAAATGTGTAGGAAGCTTAACTGACAAATTTTCTCATTTTTCTTGTTCTCGTTGGCCACATTTTCCTTGACATGCACATAAATCGGTACTGCCGTTTGGAAAATTGGCAATATGATAAAGAAGGGGTCCTTCAGCTATAAACATTCAAGGAATCATTTTCCTTGGAGCTGTGATTTACTCAGTTTAAAGACAGCAGAATAGATACTAGTCATTAGTCTGTACCCATTAAGACACTTTATGTTGTGCATAAGTTACCATTTCAGTTTTAAGTTATTGCAATTTATGGATAATTTCTTGGGTAGGAAATCTGACCATGCAAAACTGCCTTGTCTAGAAAATTAAGTTTCACCTGATCGAGTATTACACCCATTTCAAATAACTGAAGTCAGCTTGCAAGAAGGAGGCAAAAGCTGTTCATCTGTTATTTGTGCAAGATGCTTTGATCTAATCTGGACTTCCACCAATAAAGTCTTGATGACCAAAGATGTAATAATGCATTGTTGGAATAAAAGATGTGTTTTGTTTATATTACTGTGTTACAGAAAAGATTAATATGTCCTTGCTAACAGTTCACACTGAGAAAATTTGTTTAAAATTCATCATAATTATTTATGGTTTATAAGAGGCATCACTATAAGAGGTGTAAGCATCCTTCACCTTATTGAGATGAGGAGGAACTTCTTAAAATAACAAGATTTGCCTAACAGAATTATCAAAGTCGGGCCTGTTTGCAGTTACCTCCAACATGAATTCATTGCCAGGGGTGCCAAGGGTACAGCAAGCACAGCAGCACTTTCTAAAGTCACAAAACAATCATGGCCACTTTTGCTCTGTAGAGATATCCTAACAAATTTTTGTTCCTTAAAAATGCTCTATATTCACTTTGTAGGCAGCTATCATTAATATAGACACTATATGACACGCTTGTGTGCCGTACAGCCCTTCCTAGCAAGCTGAAAGGATGACTAATTAACAGTCTTTTCTACTTAATGTATTTCAAATCATGTTATTTATAGCTAAGCATTCATTCACCAAAATAAAAACTCACATTGGTCCAAGTTCCTTTGCTTTACTACAGTAGAACGTAAACTCCAAAAGTTGTAAACAAAATATAGTGAACACTTTGTTCATGACATGCCATGAACAAATTACCAAAATGTGTTGTCTCCTCAGGTGTCAGTTTTTCTCTCTTGCAGTGACTGATGGTTCCCAGTGTTATTACAGAAACAGATTGATCTTTTTAATGAGCTAGTTTAATAGACTCCAAAATCTCACCGTGGCTGCTCATCCGTGTCAGACCATATGCACCAAGAAAACATTCAGTAAAACACAAAGCTCTGCTGTCAGATTGCTCTATAAAACCTTACATACAGTAGATTTGGATATGCAGATAAATAACCAGAATTGGAAAATGCATATGCAAAAAAGGTTCTGAAATTATAAGCAGAAAAAATTACTGTATGTGGATTTTCTTTAACAAAAAGTCATGAGGTGGATGTGGTTTTGTGAAACGCACACGTTCCACTTCCTTTGCCTAATCCCTCAGTGTACCTTACCTCTATTGGTATCAATGGTATGCAGTTACCCGTGCCCAAAAGGAAAATGTAAATACCGAACAATGTGTGTGTATATGTATTTCTAATATATAGGTGTATGTATCATACACACACATCTATATATGAGATATATATATTACATACATATATATTACATACACATTATATACAGTGTGTGTGTGTGAGTATGTATCTCATATCCCTTGGGAAGTGAAAAAGATAGCATAACTTAGTTTAGTGAGAGACATACCTCCAAACAAAATTATTCTAACCACTTTTAGTTCTCCTGGAAAGACGTTGCCTTTTAATAATTTTTTTCCATATTCTAGCAACAGTGTCACAGCACTCCTCTTAAAAGGATGCCTCATATCTTCTGCTGTAATTCTATTAGTATATTTGAAAACTACTTAGATACCTAAACAAAACGTATCTTTATTTCCAGATGTTTCCTCATGCTCCTCTGTAAACAATTAAAATAATTAATAGCGTAATGAGTATAAAGCCAGACAAGTATTTGGTTTCAACAGTCACTCAGTCTAGGCATGCTCTGACTCTGAGGACTGTTTTTTGTAGTTGCTTTACTTACATTATCCAAATTAAAAGGTATGCAAGCTCCTATTCAGTAAATTTAAGAATCTTTCCGATAGGATCTTGTTCTTTTTACTAAATCTGCAGTACAAATGTTCTTGAGTTCATCCAGAACTACCATTAGGACTTTTTCTGCAGAGCTTTAGTCATAGTCAATGAAGAAATAGGTGTGATTAACCAGTGACAGGGTTGTTGATACTGCAAAAAACAACTCAATTTTTAAGCTCAAGGCACCATCCAATGGGTGAGCTGGGCAGTCTTTCCAGGTCTTTCACAACAGCAAAGAATCCCAGGGTCAAAAAAGAAAGGATGAGCTTTTCTGAACCGCTACTTCCCCAGAACTGAGGAGCCCAATTTCAAGCAGCGATCAACAGAGGCTGCCAGTTGATAGCTTTGGCACCTCAGAGTGCGCAGGCCAGTGGGACACCCCGCATTACAGCCCCTCCCTGGACCCCGGGAATTCAAATGCAGGGTCTTACCCGCATCAGTGGAAGTTAAACTGTCTACTCCTGGCCCCAGAAGCTGCATTACTACATGGGGAGGAACTGAAGACTCCCCGAGATGGACGGAGCCTAAGAGAGACTTCAGTTGTGAAGGCAAAGGCACTTGCTTGCTAGCAGAGACTTCTGAGTTTCAAGAGCACCTATGTACTTTAACTAAAAAGAAACACTGAGGAAAAAAATCCATAAACCAGACTTAAATCCCTCTAGGTCTAGGCCTCAGTTTTAATTAAAAGCTGCAGGCTGACTTTAAAATCCAATATTCTTCTGATCTGCAGTCCCCTTATGGGCTACTCCTATGTCCTTTTTGCTATAAGACTAATACGGGGTCTTTTCATTACTAAGTTCTCATACCAGTCTCCACCTGCACCACCCATCCCCATATTTACTATAAAATAACTGAAATTCAACACTGTCAAACTGGGTCTCAAAGAGGGGGAGTATTATTCCAGAATGCTAAGGAAGGAAAAACACAGGAAATATTTTATTGCCCATTTTTCCTTTGTGACCCTGTGGGAGAAGCAAGTAATACTGCTCTATATTGAGGTATCAGGGAGAAGGCACATCCCTCTTCTCTCTGTTCCCACCAAGCAAGACATCACAGGCTTATGAGATAATTCCATGTGTATCTATCTACTTGTAGGAAAAATACCATGTCTGCTACTAACACTGGACTACAACGTGCTGATATTTAAGTTATTCACAAGATGCAGAAGATTTTAAGAGGCTGTTTTTAGAGCCGTTTGGGTACACTGCTTGGCAAAGACGGAGGATACGCAGCAGAACTGCCCCAGAGAGCTAAATTTCAGCTTTGGAAATGTTATCTCTTTGCATAGAGTAAGAGACTACGTGGAAAATGTCTGAAAATTAATCACCTGCCTTGGATGCAGTTAGCAGGTTTGTGTTAACACTGATGGTGGTTTCAGTTTGGCATAGTTGTCAGGAAAAAATGGTGAAAAGAGTATACACGGAAAAGGGCTTCTCTACTATTACCTTTATTTTCTTGCTGGTCCATAGGGATTTCCCTGAAACACAGTTTAAAGCTAGCCAGTTTCAAATACTTTCACATTTTTGTCTATCTAATGACTACATTACTTCAATTTTTATGTTCACTTCTGGCTTAAAGTTTTACTATGCAGACATTTTCAAGATCTTGAATCTACATCATGAATATCTCACTTTCATACATACTAAAATATTTGATGGTCCTGTCTACCAGCCTCACAAACTTTCAGACTTCGTTTTCTCCATAGGCTTTGTGCTATCGTGTCCTGTCCCTACACAAAAACGTCACCTGTAAAACTTGCCACCCTTCTTGACTTTGCAAATCTGTATCTTTTTCATTTAGAATATACCTAGAATGCACACCATGCCCTGTGCATGCAGGTAGTCACATTTGGCAGAACAGTATTATAAAAGTTTTCCGCATTATAAAATCCATGGCAAACAAAGCTAAGAAAAATCCAGTATTTGGGCCTCCCAAATGTAATATTTATAGGCTAGCTGAATTTCTAACATTATCACAGGAAGACAGTTAAAAATAAATAACAACAAGAGTAATTTTCTTTTAACACTAAACAAAGAACTTTATTCTAACAAGAAAAAAGAAGAATGTTCCACATCCCTAACGCTCTGGTACTTTGCACAGGCGCATTTGCTGACCCTGTTTCTGCATGGAGTCTGTCTCAGCTCATCAATAAAACAGATTTTCAGCGAACATTTCTCCTGGAAGAAATATCCTTATGCATTTTGGATATATGGAGACATGGCAGAGCAGAAGGAGTTAGAGCCCTGACTACAGTCCGGAGCTTGCCTCATCCTTCCCAATATGAGTGCCTGTATTTACTGTTTAATCCAACAAAAACTAAAATGCAAAGGACTTGCATATGGAGCTGGAGTGATCTGTTGCTCATCGCTTTGATGTTGCACAGAAATAGCATGCACCAAATAGCATGGTACTGGCTGGCCGGTATTATTTCTATGTCAATATGACCATGGTATGTCCTCAGGCTGCCTAAGTCTCTCTCTCTCTATATATATATATATATACACACAAACATACATACATACGTATATATATATACATATACCTACATACAAATATATATACACGCACCCACACGCACACATGCACATATACACAAAGGTAATTTGGCCACGGCACAGCTGTAATGACGGCAGGACCTGCACCCAGGGAACACCATCCCAGTTCCCCCCAGGCGCTCACCCACAGGCTCTCCCCTTTCTAGTGGAGCTCGGCATATCTGACCCATGGGACATTTCGGAGCGGGCTGCAAAAGGCACGGCGGCGCTTACCTGTCTGGAGTTCGCCTCTTCCCGTTTTCGTTCACATCGAGAAGCAGCTCTGAGGAGTCAACAGGTGAGGTGGTGCTGGCATCCAGAAGCAGCTGTTCGTGCTGGGCGAGGTACTGGGCTGGGTTCTGCTTGGCTAGCCTTGCACAGTGCAGCAGCTCCCGCTGCAGCAGGGGCAGATTGGCCTGCAAGGGCATCGCACACGTTAAGGAGGTGGGCTTGCAGGAAATTTCAAGAGGCGAAGCAGCAAAAGCAGAAATCAAAGGCAAAGCCTGCCCTGGGATGAACCTGTTGCGAGCATCCTCAACTAGGTGTGTTGTGGTGGCCTCCTTACGGGGTCGGGTCATGGCTGTGGTACGTATGCATGGAAAGATGGGAGTTTATTTACGAAAACGGAAAATAAACTGCAAATGCGGTGACAAACTAGGTCTGAGCTCCACATCTTTAAAAGCGGAAAAAAGCACTGCCCTGGCTGACTTAATCTCCTTTCTTACTATCCAAAACCTGAGTTCCTATGCAGCAGCAGTTTTCAACAAGTGACAAACTTATTCAATATTTGTTTCCCATTCAGATTGCAGTTAGTACTTAGAAATGGTTTGAAACCATAGTATCTGCGGCTCTATCGATTGCCTCAGTCACCATCCTTCAACGGCCTTGGGGAGAAGAGGGTTGCCCTCAGCTTTCCCATTACACTTGCAGTTACACATTAAGATAAAGATTACAACAAAATCTCATATTCCGGAGCTTCAGTTAACCACTCGGAAGGCTACGACCCTCCTCCTAGCCAGATGTACCAGAAACATTTTTAACTTTCTTCTCAGGGCCCCACTGAGACTTGGGTCATGGGCTGGAGAGTCCCAGGACTTGGACACAGAGAAATGAAAATGCTCATTGATCCCTGGGTGGCACATTTTGCCCATCTACTGGGGTCATACTTAGTCACACTTCTTGACAGGTTTGGGACCAAGGTGGAAGCGTATGTCCTTCCCATAGGAGGAGATAGTTACACATCCCGAGAAACATCTTCCTTTCTTTGCAGCACATGCATACATTGGCACAAAGATAGTCCAGTCGTTTCTTCCCTACATATTTGTGCCATAGGGTGATGTGTCCCGACCTCTCTTGTTCCATGCCTAGCGCACAATGATTTCTGGCCTGGGAATTTTCAACTACTGGATTAAATGTCATGACCTTTAGTAACTAGAGGTAAGACAAGGAACTCCAATGGTGAAAAAAAAGAACAGCAATTGCTATCACTTATTCATCTTAGGATGGAGGACAGCCAACTGTGGAATATGAAGCCTTTTCAGACTTCTACAGAACAGAAATATTTTGTGAAAGTACCAAAGAAATACTTTCCTTTGGTTATTATCTGTCACATTTTTGTCCAAGGCTACCACATAACAGAGGGAGACATCAAATGCTTTTGTGAGCAGGGCTTTTCACTTGTTTGTTTCATTTGTTTCCACATTCCACAAATTAAACCACTTGTTTCACTTGTTATTTTCTAAAAGCTTACAAAGAATTAAGGTCAAGACATCCAACTACCTAAGCCACCTCACGTGGCAGAAAACGATTGGAGAAGTTTACATATATTTACAAATAAATATCTGGAGGAAATAATATCATCAGACCTAGGATTTTAAGTGATACGTGTTTGGAAGATGTATCATCACATCTCAGCACTCCAGTGAGGTAGCAGCATGAAGTTCCCACTTTGCAGTTGAGAAATCAAGATAAAACAAGACGTTTGCATTCCTCATCCACTATCACAAACAAAAGGGACCTATTTCATGCACAGACACTCCTGGCTCCTGGAGACAACCAAATTTTGAACTGGCTAACAAAAACCTTGTTTTATTTTACTTGCTTTCCTTCTCCTAAAGAAATGTTCATTCTTGCTCTTCAACCATGAACATGAAGATTTGCAATTAAAGGCATCCTTTGTTCTAAATGTATTGAACATGTTTTCCATCCACAGAACAGACATGTACAACTTTTAAAATGTTTATTAAACATTGAACTACTCAGTTTCTTAATTTTTAGCTGTTATTACAGAAAACTGTGAATTACACACTTCGCCATTTAGAAGAGGACTTTTGGGTTTATAATGGCACCAAGCAACATCTGGACAAAAACTTAAAGTGAAGAAAAGCAGTATTTGAAAATATCTAGTTCAACACAACTTTTATCAATCTGCTTAAGACATTATGCTAAACAATCTTTATCAAACCATTTAGTAAAACATAATTGGTTTATTGAAAGAAAAAGAATCAGGCCCTCTCTATGGCTAGGTCAAACGTAGAGACTGCTTCTGGTCACCACGGCCCTCATACACAACAAGAACTAGTTTTCTGGAAGCTGGATGCAGAATGAAGCACTGCCATTCTCCCTGCTATTAGGAGGGAGAGATCAGGCTCCTAAGGCAATTCAAGTGTACTCATACAGACTCTTGCAACCAAAATGGCCTTGGACACAAAGGCTTATGCAGAGGTTTAGCTCTGACAGTACAGGCAGTTCTATCAACGTATGTGCAGTAGCACATTTCTCCCAGCATCGCTGCTGGTGCCTGCAGACAGACCTCTACACGTGAGGGATACAAACCAGTTCTTGACCAGAAGCCAGATATATATGTTAGAAAAACAGACTGCAAACAAACGTGGTATTACTGTCCAACAGTCCCCTAAAATGTTGCACTTCAGTGTCTGGAATATGCTCCTACTCGTGTTTAGGATCGGACCTTATATCCTTCAAAATTTAGGTAGTTTCTTAGCCTTCTCCATCAGTTTTATAAGGAACATTTTTTTAACCCAGCTGTCAGACCTGTTTTCCACTTTGAAATGCACTGTTCTAGCTGGAAGAGAAAACATTATCTCTGCACCTGCAAAAGAAGTTACAGTTCCAAAAGGCTGTTTTTATCATTTCAGGGCTCATTCCAGGTAACTAGTTAATAATTTTCTATTGTCGGTTGTTCCTACTCTCTCCAAGAATTTAGCAACAGAAATATTTCGGTATTATAATTTAAATTAAAATGGTTTCATTAGAATACAGTAAACTTAGGCTTTGATGCAAGTTTTTATAATTGCAAGTTTAAATAAATGATTTACATATGTATTTAAAAAAGAAAAGATTTAAATTGAAAGAAATTTTTGTTCAGAGCCCAGAGTAACTCAAAATCATCAAATCATTTACTGATACTAATGCTTAAAACAAATATGCACAGCACTTGTGTTGACAAAGAGAGTGTTGGCAGTACTGAACATGTACACCATGTACCACTTACATTTAATAGACTAAATCCTGCTTGATATTAATATAGAAAATGTGCACAAAAAGGCTTCCAGCCAATGAAGATTTCTACAGGTGAATG
>VXBH01006738.1:50143-58637 GCA_013400035.1 Rynchops niger
ACCTTTTTAAAATACTTAAAGAAAACCACCAGCATCTCAGACATTCAGTGCCTGTTGCTTACAGTTTAAGCTCTCAGGTGCTAAGCATGGAAATGCTTTCACAGTTCAAACATCAGCTAAAGCTGCTTCTCTCAACTTTTTTTTTTTTATTTATTTTCTACTGGAGCCTCTTGTAATTTTGTTCCCAGTGCAGAAGGCAATAAACATGCACAACTTTTTAAAGGCATGTTCCTCATTGTTTTGAGGAGGAAACCTGCACGTTACCTCTTGTACTTATTAAAAGGTTTGTTCACTATGTTCTAAGCTATATAGGAAAGTCATTACTTTGCAGCTGAGGGAATAATCTTGAAGACCACATGCTGCACAGGGCTGACCAAGGGAATCAGTGATATGTGGATATCCACAAGGAAAAGATCCTAATTTGCTCCTCAGAGCTCAGATGCAGGTAAAAATCAACTGTAATTAGCAAGTCCTTGATCCAAAGATCAAGGGCAGGTAGATGCTCCCAAAGGCGTCTTCAGCTTTTTTGCTATTCCCCTTTCCACAGAGAACCACGTGACAAGCAAAACCACATAAACCAGGCATTTTAGATATGGAAACAAATGGAGAGTAGGACTTACTGAAGTTACACTGCCTACGTTAGACCTCCTTTTGACACAGACTCAAGTGAAAGGGCAACCATTGCTGTCAGGTAGGGTTTTGTGAAGATACAAGCGGAGGACACCTGAGCCATAGTAATAAACAGTGCTGGCAGTCTTAGCTCCAAATGAAGTCAATGGCAACTGCAGCTGCTCAGAATAAATGTAAATTAAAGCACCACAAGAGCATTTTTCCTGGTACATCTAATTATTGCTCAAGGAGATACATGGCAGGCAACAATGTCTGGTAGAGAGAGGACTTTACTGGGAATAAAAAGAATCCTGGGCCAGATTCACAACAGTTTGTGTAAAATAGCAGCCCAATTTGACAGATGTAGGTAAGAAAAAGCTGAAATTTTCATCCATAATCACATAAAGATAGCCTTACAAATAAGATGATTTAAGCAGCAGCAATGCACCATCAGGTCCCTCATTGTTGGGTTCAATGAATACTGAGAAAAGGTTTTCCCCTGTGAAACCACAGTCCAAACATTTATTCAGTTCATCCTTTTAACCAGTATTCTGTGACTATACATGTAGGGCACTTTCCTTTCCCCAGCCAACTAAACTAGGCAAGCCAAACCATATTTTACTACATCATATAGATCAGGGTAAGTCTACATTAGAGGTGCTGCCAGTATAGCATCATAGAATCATAGAATGGTTTGGGTTAGAAGGGACCTTAAAGACCATCTAGTTCCAACCTCCCTGCCATGGGCAGGGACACCAACCCCTAGACCGGGTTGCTCAAAGTCCCATTTAGCCTGGCCTTGAACACTTTCAGCGATGGGGCATCCACAACTTCCCTGGGCAATGAAAACCTTTTACAGCATTACAGCACAACACTATACTGGCAAAAAGAGTCAAGCCTATATCTGGTTGAGAACAGCTGCCACTCTTGGGCAGCTAGTAGTTACTTATGTTAGCTCCAGCAGCAAGAGCCAGCACTTCATTCTTGCACGTTTGGTATCCTTAAAGTATGATATATGCAGTGTATGTGACCCACTCTTTTATATAATAAACATGTCAAGCACAAAAGAGGGAAAAGGAGAGAAAAAGATCACAGTTATTATATCATTGTTTTTTTTGCTTACCACAAGTCCTAGCACAAGGGTACGCACTCTCTCCCCAATCTCTGGTGAAATGTCATTGCCAAACTGCTGTAAGGTTGTAAGAAATCTCTTCAGTTTGCTGAGTTGCCTAGCTCCACAAGCTGGCGGTAACTGCTGGTTAGCCAGAGAAGAGGAAGAGGAAGAGGATGGCCCATTGCTAAAGCCATTAGGAGGAGATGGAGCTCCATTTAACGCTGTTGGTGAATGGCTAGTGCCATTGGTTACTGAAAGAAAGAGAAGGGAGAATAAAATAGAGGGGGGGTGGGGGTGGGGGAGAGAGAAAGAAGACAGAGGGGAAAATCCATCAGCTTATGTTTTCTGTGCTTGACCTCAAAATTAATTAAGATGCACAATCAAAGATAATTAGCCTTTTGACAGAGTGACACTCTGCAGTTTATATCTATTTCCCAGTAGCTGGTACTGAATGGTGTATGGATTGGAAGTAACAGCAGCAGCTGCCTCTCACACAGCCCCCCCAAAGTGCTCCTGGACCTGAAAAGCATCATTTGAATACCAGCCTTTTGTCAGAGGATTTTAAAAAGACAGAGAGACAAAGAGCATGAGTGCATGTATGACTGAAGACAAAAAAAAATTGCTCTTTGGGGTAGAAAAAAAAAATGTGCAGACATATTTCACGAAGCCTCAGTTTATCTCTGAATATTTTTACTTGTGTTTTGTACACACAACTGACAGCTGTGTTTATAAAACAGGACTTTCACGTTTTAACCTTACACCACCCAATGAGAAGGTTATTTTTTCCGATACAGATTTCCTAGCTGCTAACATATGGAGCACACAAAATTGTTTGTGCAGGTACAAATGGTGCCATGCCCACTGTGGCCTGAAGCCTTGCAGCTAGGGCATGAAACTAGACTTCTGAAGACTCCAGAGGCCACAATCAAATCACTCAGCTTTCATGTGCCAATACCATATCTCTAAAAAGGATAGGAAAGCATTCCCCTGCTGTTGCAAGGTTGCTGCGAGAATAACGATCTAAAGTACTAAGTGTTCAAAATTTATGGCAACGAGATTCATGCAGACATAGTGAAGACAACAACAGACATTTTTTGGCAGTGGTTTCAGTTTGATTCTTATCCACACTCCAGAAGAGAGCAGAGAATCAAACGGAGGACATCCTTTTCCACACAGGTTACTTGGAACACCAACAGTCAAATGCACTCTTGTTGAGGTTGTGTGAGTCTGACTCGCCAAAATGACAACGAATGGCAAGAAAGAGGATGGCTCCCTGGAAATACGAATGGTGCACTGGCAGGTGTGGGCACACAGCAGATGACTCTACTCAGCAGCAGCCATGTGCTCAGCTGGCCATTGCCCTGGAGAAATTTGCTGATTTATTTCTTGGAAGTCACTCCGAAACGACACCAAAAACCATCAAAAAACAGGAACTTGTCTACAATCAAAAATGCACAGGAGTATTAGCCTAAACTGTTTCCTATTTAAAAGCACAACCATGGCGAGCTAGGAACCTAAAGAACTTTCAATATTTAATGCCCAGCCTCTTTGAAGCCAAACATCCCTTTCTCTTTGTCACTTTCTCCAGCAGTCGTCTTCATTTTCAAACAGCAAGTCCTTTTTGAGGGTGGACACCTATTACTAGATTTAAATCACTAACCTATTACTAGATTTAAATCATTACCACAATAATTCTGAAGGATCTTATGCCCTAGTGACTGAAATGTCCTTCTGGAGGTCCTACAGAAAAAAATTCTCTGAATGGTTACCAAGTTTCTGCTTGTGTTTTATCCTAGTTTTTGGTTGTCCATTCTATCTGTGTGGGTTAGGGACAATAAGATGTGGGAAAAGAAAGAAGCTGGCCTCAGCAAGTTCAGCTCCATGTGCAGCTCCAGGCCATGCTCTCTGAGCACCGCGGGAGAGTGAGGTATCTGAGTAAACAAATACATCATGATTGCAAGGAACTTGCATAGCCAAAAGTCATCATACCATGAACTTAGTAACTGAGGATTGGGAAGAATAAGAACATGTCCTGCTCTAGCCTGACACCACCCAACAACTCAAGTCACTAGTAAGTCACCCTAGGTAGAAGGTCCTGAGGCTATGATCAAGAATGCACAGGACAGCAGAGTTCATTACCTAGAATAGATATGAGAAGGAGAAAAGCAGGTAAAATTTCTCCCACAACAAAAGAAATACAGAACTCTCTCCAAATGCAGCTTCTCCCTTTTTTTTTTTTAATAGCCCACCCCATACTAATAGTTACGTCTCTTTATAATGTCTGACTTTTCCAAGTGGCAAAGTTCTACGCCATTTCTAGAACAAAACCGTGTCATTAATAAAACAGGATTTAGCATTTAATATTTCAAACTAATGAACGTCAAGAGTTTTTAGTCATCTAAGCCAAAGAAAACAAGCATACTCTTGACCAGAAAATAAGTATGATCTTCCTGGCCTACAGGCATTCCCGCTGTAGTAATAATAAAAGTAACAGACACTCCAACGGAAGTGACTGTTCACTGTACAAGCTGTAACTGCTAAGGCCAAACTCCAAAATCTGACAGGGTAGAAGGCAATTAAAATTAGGCTTTTTTAGACTTCAAGTCTTCATACAAACAGCCCCAAAAATCCAGCTATGGTTCACACAGCTTCCAAAGTGCTGAACCCAATCAAATAAACAAACATTCAGAAATCTTGTGAGTACACTTAGGATTATAAGAGTGATTAAAGAAGAACATTGTCGTATTCCTTTTATGATTGCCAAAAATTACCCTGAACTATGTAATGTGCAGCACACTTGAAAGCTTAATCTTTAAGAGCCCCATCCTGCAAAAACCTAGAAACAATTTAACTTTAGACCGGAACAGCTCCTAGGATTATTCAGGTGCTGGAGTTAAGGAAAACAGACAAATCTTTGCAGGATCAGGGTCACTGGCTTAAATTAGAGTTTATGCGAATAGCTGGCACAAACCCTCCTCACTGTTTAAATTTGATGTAAATTGTCAGGACAGGGTTTCCTGGGATAAGTAGTACAAAGGCCTCCAGCTGGCCTTCTGCATAGAGGTGAATTTTAAATAATGCATTTAACAGACAGAAAGGGACTAAACAGACACAGGCAAGACAAATAGAAAATGCCGCCTTCATTCTGTTTAGGCATATGTATTCTACTGTTCTAAAAATGTTTTATTTAAAATGTGAAATGTAAACACATTCTCATGTTTATACTATTACAAGGCAGTATAAGAGAGACCAAAAAATTTGCAGCTACATCTTGGTAAGAAAAATGTGGATCATTTCATGGCTGTGAAAAGAATAGTCCAGACAACATGCCAAATTCAAATCTCAGTCACACTGATACGAATGCAGAGTAATTCCATCAAGACTAGCACAGTTACTTGTGTTTACATCAATAAACTGAGACAGAGGTGCAGCCCCAAGTGGTTTAGAGAAGTGGTCACAGACTAGAAATCTCAAGAGAAAACAATAAAAGGCCTTTATTTTTGGTTTTATAGCAATATTAACTAGACATTATATGGCACTTAAACTGAATTCTTCATTGAATCATAAGTGGGATGAAGATAAGTATTTTCTTTATGAATTACCCCCACTTTAAAAACATTTTAAAAAATCCTGAAGAATTACTACCGAAGTTTCTATACAAAAGGGAACAAGATCCTTTAAAGGAAACAACAGAATAGCACAGAAGAGGAGAGGAAGGTTTTCTGTACTTCTCACATAAAGACTGACATGAGCATTAAGTACACGGGAAACCAGTGCTCGCTGTTCTTTGATGCTACAGCCAACCTGTCAATGAATTAACAACACAACTCTGAGATGAATGACTTAATACCTTAAAGATGCATCAATGTGCTGTGATCTTACTTTTGCTTGATTACTTTATCGCAGTACAACCAAATGCTGCTCCTGCCATGTCATGCAGGTTTCCCTTCACATCTTTTGGTTTCTTGCATACAGAATAGAAAGATTATGGAAAAAAAAAAAAAAAAAAAAAAGAAAGAAAATAAGTCTAATTACACGTTGTGGGCGTGAATGAACTGGTTCTTGGAGCTCCTTGGGTAGTGGGAGGAGGTGGCATGGTTGGAGGCGTCAGCCTGGATTGTGTCTTCACATCCACAGGTGAGTCTGGCATTGTGGAATGCTTCTCAGTGCGATCTGCAACACACACCACAGGAACACACCGTTTTATTTCCCCAAGCACACCCTCTCTGACAAAAACTTGAAAGCTAATACAAGAAGCGAGCCATTTCAGCATCTGCTGCAAAAGATTACACCTGATTATCTACTCCAGTGTGCTCTTCCCAAATTACATCATCTAAACCTTACCTAAGAAAGTGTAACACAGATGGTAAGACCCCATTTGTAGCAGTACTGCGTTATCTTTTGTTTCCATTTCTAGCATGTACAGATGCTACCTCCCAAGCACTCCTGGAACTGCAATAATGCCACCTCTCTTCAAGAATCTCCCGTTAGCCAGGAGGAAAAAACAGATGAAGAGACAGGAAGGTAATAAATGCCCTTAAAACAGCTCTCCCAGAACTGAAACCTGAAGCTCTTTAGTACAGGTGAGATATTGGGTGGGATATTGGTTGAAGCCAGCTCTTTTCATGTCCCTTCTCTGTAACACCTGCTGCCCTCTCCATCACTTCTCTTTGTAATCATGGAGAGATACTCATGTTAAATACTGTGCGCCTCCTGGATCACTTTACCGCGCTGCCCCCGGTATTCTTACTTTCACCAGAAAAATAAATACAACATGCCAAAATGGTAAGTCAATTGTCACACATACATACCATTGTTTTTTAAAAAGCATCTAAGTTTGCACCTTCACACGTTAACAACAACTTTAATGCTCAAAACAGATACGTGGAAACATACCCACCCAAGAAAACAAAACAAACAAAAGGCAAAACCAGGCAGAACAGTTCTCGTTCAACTAAAGAAGTAGAGATGCAAGATATCTGATATAGAAGCTATACACGTATGTTCTTTTTACAACATCTTTTTGGACACCTCTATGCTAAAATTGGAAAGAAAAGGAAAAAAACACCCAAGCCCTTATGTTTTGCCAATTTATCAAGAATGGGCAAAACATGACAACATTTAGCAACTGAAAGCAAAATTAAGGCTTCCTTACTCATGCCAGGAGTTTAGTGAGCCTTCCTGAGTAAAGATGAGTAAGATCAAGTTTAGCTTTTAATGGGCATAAGTTAAATTCTTCCATCCCTTCTTTTGGGGGGCCAAGGTTATTTATTTTATACACTGTGCTACACAAGTCTTCCTGAGCTCCATTAAACTATTAGGCAAAGCAAGTAATCATCACCGCTGATGGGTAAGCATGTAAGTCTGTGGTTTTAATTCAAGGCAATAGCAAAGTTCGTCACGTTCTATAAATTCCATCACACCACTTTGCGACATGCTTTCCTTGTTCTTACTAACACCACACAAACTTCAAGCAAAGACTCAAGTCTAAAATTTGCCCTGAGAGACACGAAGAGAAATTAAATGCAATGCGCACATTTAACAAAGGAAGGGCATGTTTAAATGACCCTCAAAACACTGAATTATCAGAACATTTAATTATCGGAAATAAAAAAAAAAAAAAACCAACACCAACAAAACATCCCCCCCCAAAAAACCAACACACACACCCCCCCCAACAACAACAAAAAAACCCTCACAAACATTAACAACGCATAACAGATACCAAAATTTCACTGCCTAAAACTGAGGAAGCATGGCCCAGAGATGCAGTGTGTCAGGCACTGCAATTACAGAAGCCATCTTCACCCTTTGTAGAAGTGTCCACAGACAATGCTTCAGTTCTCAGGGAAAGGCAGTCATTCATAGAGAATTCCGAGACAAGTTTGGGGAAGATGAGCAGTGAAACACCCCCAGAACAGGATGAGGTGAATACAGATACAGCATTACAGGATCTGTAGTGTTGATCTAAGGTTAGTAAACCTCAGCTGTGGAGGGAGCGGTATCCAAAATGATTAGCATAAATATTAAGGCTGCTACACAGACAGGTCAGGTTTGATTTGCAAATCAAGCACCAGTAAATTTTGCATGCTGGAAAACAAAAGCAGTTTTTTAAACATATTCTTTACAAATTTCCTTTCCATATCGCTATACTAAAACAGTTAAATCTGTATCTTCAACAAGCTACTCCTTTAATATAAAGAAGTATGAAAACTCATCTTGAAATGTTAATTGCTTCCTTAATAGCCGAATTCATCTTGCACTCACCTCAACCAACCTCAGCAACAAGGGAATAAATAGCTTTCAGCTCATGTTGCAACAGAGGGAAAGAGGCACAGCAGTGAGCCCAAGCCCTCCTAAATAAAGGCAAATATTTCTGCCATGCCAAGAAAGGAGAGAGAAAGGGAGGCTTGCCAGAGCTGGTGGGGAGATAACAGTGGGAACTGCTGGTCCATCTGGTTTTCATTCTGCTAACACTCACATTGAACTGTTAAGGAAGGCAGTCCAGGTACACAGATTTGAAGCATGTGGGAGCGCAGACACAGGCACAGAGAAGATGGAGGTGGGTGGAAGGAGTGAGAGAAATCGAACTCCTCTAACAGTCTGCTGCTCGCAGCGAGCAGGCACAGCCTGTATCCTCCAATTCAGCTGTTGATAAGTAAAAGCGATCCCGAGCCCGCAACCAACCGCACGGCTCCTGCTCCCCCCCTTTGCCACATTTCAGAGTTCAGGTTTGAACAGAAACGCGCTCAGATTGGAGGGGGGGGGGGG
>VXBH01006738.1:58662-90151 GCA_013400035.1 Rynchops niger
GGGGGGGAGGCTTTCCCAAAAACCTGGCAATGTTTTGTTACTTAAATTGAACATGGCCGTGGGAAATAGTGTGTTGGTTTCGCCCTCCAATTTCAGATTGCCACTCTACCACGATCCAACTGGTTTTTACTCCCTCGAACAGTGTCTGCCACTCAGTTTGCAGATTGCTGAAATTATCCACAGACCCCTGCACTTCTCATATAAATCTAATGACATTAGCCTTGATTTTCCTAATTACCTTTCTTTGGAGCTCTTGGGGGTAAAAGAAAAGCCTCTACAGGCCACTTACTTTGCTTAACCTCTCTCTCCCCCTTGCAAAGCCCTAAACCCCGCTCTGCTACTGTATGATCGCAGGCAGACAGATTTATCTCTAGTTGTCTGTGAGTTCCCTAGTCCTGTCTTCTGTAAGGAGATATAAGGCTCCTTTCAAGCACAGCTCAAAACACTCCTAACCAGGGTACAAGATTATCTCGTCAGAGCAGCGACTCTCCTTGGGGGAGCGGGGGGGAAAGGGCTTTTGAAGAAGTACAATGCAAAATGCAAAGCTCTTCTAAGTGCTTGGAGGACACCACCACCACCACACCGCCCAGGAGAACAGCCTGCTCCATTGCAGCCTTTACATTCCACTTTCCCACCCTCTTTAATAGCAGAAGTCCTGCAGGAGCCGTTCTGCTCTTACTGCTATTATTTTACCTCTTCCTTCCTTGCCTCTACAGCTGGTCCCCTGACCTCCAAAGGAGCTCTGGGGCTGGGAGCACCTGCCCACAGCAGCTCTGTGCCCACCTCGGTCCCACCACTCACAACCCCAGAAGCTCTGTTTTTAAGAGGAAGACCTCTCAGGGGGTTGGAGTGGCGATGGAGCACAAAGCAGAGCCACCACTGATAAAAGCATTACCAATTCTTGTGATCTGACAGCTTGTAGTATCTGATACTTATTCTAAAACTCCAGCTTCAACAAATGATTATTTTTTTAATTAAAAAAAAAACCAGCAACCAACAATTTTTAATCTAATTGTTGGAAAATAGCCTGATGATTGAAATCTAAAGGCAAAATGGTATTTAAATCGTATTCAAAGCGTATTCACAAGCCAAGTTCCCCCTAAACCATGTTACCATGTTATTCCATGAGGGCTTTTATGTATAGACATTCTTCATACAAACTCTCTGCAGATATTCTGCTCCCCATACATTCAGAGGTGATGGGGGTTTGGGACGGGAAGAAAGAATTCCTGAAGAGGAAAAACTGTTTTACATGTGAAATCCTGCCTGTTTAAGATTTCATGTACATTTGTTCTGGTTTTATAATACAGGAGCATATACATTGAACTTCACCTGAAATTCGGAAGAACTTTATAAAGATAACCATGTCTTAAAATGGCTTAATTTCTTGAATTCAAAATCATTTCTATGCTTTTGTGTCCAGCCAAACTCATAATTTGCAAAGCTAGTTCTTTTTTTTTCTGTTGCACTCTGATATTTCAAATAATAATCCTGAACTAGCAAGGACACAACAGAAAGTTTCATACAGGCATCCCACATGGGATCATCCCATGGCATCCCACATTTCAGAACGCCGGCTGTGTATACAGAGAGAATGACTTCTTTCAGGTGCAAAGATTTCTTCCATCAAATCCCTCTAAACAGTGACAGATTTGCACTCCTTAGCCCAGTTCAGATCAAATAGGGCTGAAACCAGAGGTCCTCCAAACTGGAGGGAAAAGGAGACATCTGCAATTCATTCTGCAGTGTTCGCTGCAATCAATTCAGGATGGAGATAGATGGTGAAATAATGGTCTAGTCCTAATCCATACACACAACCCTCTGGTGCAGTGAGAGACTTAGAATAAATTCAGAAAATATGTTTCAAGTATGCAGAAATCTATTGCATTTGCTTTGGATTATATTTTTTATTTAAAAAAAAAAAAACAACAAACATTTTGAAATCTACATTCTTGAATCTCTTTTACAGCATAGAGGGAAGAACTGTGATTTTACCACAGAAGTATTTTCTCCATTTAAAATTAAAGAATGTTGTAAAACCAACTTTAAATTATGATATTTCTTCTGTGGATTTCTTGGTTCATGAAAATATACTGTTCTTGTCATTCATTCATTTTTTATGGTAGGAGTTATTTTTATCACTATATTTAGCTGTTAGGTGAACACTGATATTTACCGTAAGCACAGCCAGCTTCTGAAGACAAATAGGGAAGAGACAAAGTAAAATAAGCAGGAGCAGGGGCAGAGAGAGATGTGCATGTATTCAAACTGATATACTTCCTGCACCCTAAAAGATTTAGTCAATTTTTAAAACAAGGCGGTCTTTCATATATGGCAACATTTCAGCTCACGTGGCACCCTTCCAAGTCTAACGCATCAAGGAAAGCTGATGTATGGAACAAAATATGGAATATATAAATACTTTACTGATACCATTTCAATAGCCAATTGAATGTCAAGCATTTCTAGGAGTGGTGTGTTTTCAATTTCCTTTTTTAAATGAAAAAAAGTATGGTATAATACGCTGTGGCATTTATTTTACTTTTAGTTAGTGCAAACAGTTCCAGATGTATATTCAGGCATGAAAGATTCTTAAAAGACGGTCTATATTGATTGTACAGTACTTACAACTTCTGTGCCAACACGTTAAAAATAAGAACTGCCAAATTAAAAGAGCCCATTGTCTTGCTTCCTTTAAAGTCACAGAAAGTACAAACCCTGCACATGACACACGGGATTAGAGCCCACCCCTGCCACCCAAACTATATGAACTGAGACCTAAATCTGTGGGATGTAATACTGATGGATGGCTACCTAGATGGCATTGGACTAATTTTGATCATTTTGAGAGGGATTGCATAGAATTTCCAAGCAGGTAACTACAGGTTGTGAGTCACGGTAGTGACGAACCAGGAGACAGAAACCCAAAAGTCCACCTAAGAGAACGAATTACATGGCTCTTCCATCCATAATGCTATCACACTGCAGTCAGTAAAGAACATTCCCTCCTTCAGATCTGGCCAAGCCACACAGCACCGTTACAAGGCACCGTTTGTGGAGACCCACAACTCCTGACTCTCAGACCTGCCACTGCAGATTGAAAAGGATGCCTTGGTTGAAAAGGATGCATTCAAGAATGCTCAGTATAAGCCTGATATATGCAGTAAAGCTTACACCCTGTGCACTGCACACCTGGGAAAAACTGGAGTCCTCTGATGCAGCCATAAAACATTTGGACAACACCGCTGCAGACCCTCTGCCAGCCAAGCATGCCTGGGACTTGCTTGAGATCAGCCCAGTCTTCATTCCATTTGTCTCTTGGCCCTTTTGACTTAATGAATAAACAAGGACCTAAACAAAATGGGTGGTTTTGTGCTATAAACAACTGATCTCAAACTGGCATACTATAGACACAATGTTCTGTCAGCACCGGATGCAGTCACATTACTGGCCTAGAAGGAAAACATTACCTGGTTTCCAGTTCCCCAGTGGAGAGCTTTTACTCCTTAGGTGATTTGCAGAAGGGCAGTATCATAAAGCAGCTCAGACACTCAGACTCCATCTTTTGTCACGAAACACTACCCCTGCAAGCTTTATCCACCAGGAATGAGAACCCATGTGGGGCGAGTGACAGATGTGCACAGCAAAGTTTTCAAGACAACATAACATTTCATTGCCTTTTTAGCATTTTGGGTATGAAGCTCACATACTGAAGATGACCCTTTCACAAGAGCAGTATCACAACTTTGCTGCAGTCTTATCTTGGTTCTCCTCTGCTCAGTTAGCTGAATGTTTCATATCACCAGCTATTCTTGAGAATAAATGAAAGCACGCTCAGTTTACCCATTTCTTCTCATTTAATATGCAGGAGCTAGAAGAAATTCTGCATCCTGGGAGTTCACTGAAGTTATCTCAAGCTAAGTTATCAGAGCTTCCTTCAAATGTGCTAAAAAAAGCCTCGAGAATAATGCAGTCGCCACTCTGTCTCCCGAAAGCTGAAAGGGATTTTTGTGCTACTGTTTCCTGGTTTTGGTAAGAAGAGCTTGTGGATCATGTAAACCAACTGAATGACAGACAATGCTTTGCGTCATGTTCTTCATCCATAATGGTACCTTGACTGGTCCTACCATCATGATAACCAACTGAAAAAACAGAAGCACTCTCTTTCATTTCCGTTCTCTAGGGTGAGAGGTGCTGACTGGCAAAAAACATGCCCCACGCTCATGGCTTAGCAGCTGAAGGCCAGATAGTTACCCATATTATAAAATAAGCAATGCGTGAATTCAGTTTCAGAGTTGGGACAAAAATGTTATGGCTTGGCTTTGCTTGGACACATTATTTTCTGCTGAAGGAAATATACTTGTCTTNACAATCTGACATGTTTTGACAATTTCAAAACTATGATAAATTCACTTTCAGTTATTTAATAATTAAAAACTGACTCCTGTCAGAACTGCACATTCTTTTTTGAACGCCTCTCCTCCTTCCCCCTTTGCAGCTTTGCAGATTTTACCATCTAAAATCGTTTGAACATACAAAGCAATGCAGGGAAGAAGAACACATTCTAGATCTAGATCTACTACGACAACAATGATTTATGAAATACTTTAGCAAGAACAGACAAGCAAAATAAGGGCCAAATTGTGGCAGCTGCCCTAAGCTTCCATAAGATCCCAGAAAATAAAGTCTACAAGTTCCCTTTTCATGGCTGAACACATACCAGTTGGCCCATAACAAAGGTGAAGACAATGTGGATTTATTCTAAATATCCCACCAAGCATCATGAAAATGACTCTATGTATGCATAACTAGAGCAGTAAATAAGCAAACAGATACACAATCATTATCAAAATACTATTTTCCTGTTTACATTGTTTCCTGGATCTTTTCTTCTTCGTTTTGTTGACAAGTTACCAAACTGTGTTTTGAGTGGTTTTCTTTCATGTTGCAGGAACTATTACTGCTATTCCAAAACCAGCTCACAGAACATGGAAGGTCCAAGTGAAGTGAAAGAAGAGGTACCCATTGCCTCCAGATGAAGAACTGAAGAACAATCAGAGCAACTAGTGGCCAAACCCACTCCCTGTCCTTCCCTACAAGCTACGGAGGTGACAGCCCCTCCACATTAGCAATCATTCCCTTCACTTCTATACTTATAGAGGAAAGCACTGGGGTCTCTTTGGATGTGGCTTCCCAGAGGCTCCCCGACCAGTAATTTATTTCCTTTTTGTACCATCTTCTCTGGAAGGCATACCCTTGTCGGGATTGCCAGTTACTTAACCAACTACAGATGAAGTTAGACTGATACCCAAGAAACTCAAATGCCATCAGCATCAAATTGGTGTTGTTGGTATGCTCTTACATACTCAAAAACGCACAGCACAGCTCCTTCCCACCAGAAGAAAGAACATTTTCTCTCCCAACACCAATTTCCAAACTTGCCCTCTGGAAGCATATTTATCTTTTTATTCCCAAGTTTGTACGGTCCTAAATTAACAGTAAATAGTTTGTTACACACAGATTAAAGTCTGAAGCAAAATAAATATGAACTCCTTTATTTTTAATGTTCTTACACAGTGTAAAGCACAGCTGTACCCATTTTAGAAAAGTCCTAAGAGAGTACTGATACCAGTATTCCATTAGATTTAATTAGAACTGAAGTCTCCAATACAGACTAGATAAAATAATCTAAAATAACTTACTTACATTCAGGACAACTTTAGGTATTAAATTACTCTGCCAGCAAAAAAGTTATTATGGCTGTACTTTTCAAAGGCACTGCTTGTATTTATAAAACATGCCAGAAGTCCTTTAGGCTCAAAATTAATCAAACATGGGTGTATAGGAGGTGGTATTTTCCATGGTTATACATCTGAAAAGATGACAGAGGGACTACTAAGAAGGTAATGGATATACATCTGGCTTTGCTTGGTTTTTAACTGTGGAATTTGTCACAGACAAGTCAAGATCCTCTAAGGTTTGTAGTGGTCTTGGTCAGTCTGGGCCAGACTGCTCCTCACCTCGTGGATCAAGTTTCCAAATCCCCGCTCTACCAGATTGCACAGATTTACCCATCCAAGAACCCAGTTCCTCCCTGTGGTATTTCAAATGATGAAAAGTTTGTTCTGTTAGGCCAAATGTGTATGTCTGGGGAGTGAGGCCTTACCCGTAAGACAGAAAACACGGGTGGCCAAACTCCTTCCCAACAGCAAGTACCACTCCAGTCCGAGGAAGGCTGCTAACTTCTCCCATCTAATGCAGACAGCTATATTAGCAGACTAGACACACATATAATCAGTGAAAAGAAGAGTTAGAGCTTCTAATTTATTAATTCCTAAGGCTGCTAAGCCAGATGGTATAAATATTCCTGCAGAGATCTAGGTCCTTTGCCTCGTGAGAACCAGGGGCAGAGTGCTCTACCAGTGTGGCTGGCGTACACGAAAATCCATGCTCCTCAGTCGCCAGGTATACTAACTCCTTGGTTTCCAGTCAGACAGCCAAGACAGCTATTAATCCACCAACAAAAAATATGTATTGAAACATATTTCCCCAGATACCTTCACTTAGGCGCTGCCACTGTTACTTACTGCCACTACCAGCGACAGAAAAGTGAAACTATAGGCTTTTCCCCTATCTTGGTATTATACACTGACAGTCCTCAAGTAGTGCAATTTATTACCCTAATCAGTACTTCACCATTTTTTGAAATACAGACTATCATTTCACATCATCAGATGATGCCATTAAAGACATCTTGTGTTTACGTGACTGACTGTCTAGACAGAGTGTGAGAAAATACTCATTATTAGTTACAAGTCAGCTCCTCCTCGATGCTGCATGTCACACCAACTGTCTTTTATTTTGGGCACTGGATCGCACCTGAAAGCAGCAGTGGGGAGGTGGGAGAGTGGAAAGAGATTCTCAGAAACTCCACATGAAATTAAGACCCTCCATCTCAAATACTTTCATAGATGAGGTAACACTACTTATTGACAAATGAATAAGCTCACAAGCAAAACAAATGTTACCATTAGCAAAAACAAAAGTATATTTGAAATCAGTTGTGTGATTTAATATATCACATGCATACTGAGATGTTAATATAAAATGACATAAGCATGTAAAGGAAGAGGGAAAGGAAGCAACTTGTATATGTCATGTAAAACCAGACTAACAAACGTAAAAGCAGATTAAAACCCTTTCTGAAGCCAGTGAATTCACACAAATTCATGCTGGTACCAAAATCAGGTTAGCTCACCCAGGAAGAGAGGTGCTGGGTTAGCCTGTCAGTGCCCAGCCCCCGAAACACTCAGGAATACGTGCTTAACTATAGATACTGAAAACAGCTGTAGGCAAACTAATGAGACCACTCACAGGGCACACAATTACACGCAACGTTTCTAGACCTTAAAGTATCACAGTGGTCTCAGTCTTGCACAATAAACTTCTTCTTTTAAAGTAGCTTCCCTATGTTTTGAATTTTAAATATCAGACACACACACACACGCACACACAAAGACAACCAAAAAGAACCAACCCATACAGCTAAAGTCCGAATTGAAAAAAAAAAATCAGCAATTACTACAGAAACCACAAAAAACATAAGCAAAATATTAGAACAACTTTAGGTATCACAGCATTGCCTTGCTTGACAGTTGTACAAAACATGCTTCATTTCATGCCCAGCAGAGTCAAATTAAATGTATTCTTCCCTCTCGCCTCCCACCCCAACAAATACACAAAACCAAAAGGTTTTCTATTTATAGAACCTAATTTTCATCAAGACAGTTATTCCAACTAAACCAGTTATTCCAACATGGCAATTTAATATTGACCTTTATGGATCGGTACGTCTTCCATGGCTTACTTCTGCACACGTGCATGTATGTGCATGTATATGCACACACACTCGTACACATCACGTGTATGATACATACACATACAGTGTGATACATACACACACACACCAAGTTTTACTTCTTGGATTTTGTACATAAAAATACTTACTGTGATTAATTTTTTTTTTTTTTCATTCTGCTGTAGAAAATTGTAAGAAAGAAAGAAGTCTTCAGTTACACTGAAGGGAGCGTTAAATGGGAGGGGAAATTGCAGGGTGAGAAGTCAGACACCAGAGAGAAACCACTCAATGCTACAAGTGCAAGAGAAATATTGACAAAGTAAAGAGGTCTGGTGCATTTGAACTCTGAATGTTCAACGTGGATGCGCTTAACCCTTGGTAATACAGTAAGTTTTCTTGTACATGAAAGAATCTCGTGTACATGAAAAGAATCTTATGAAAAGCAGATTTAACTCTCTCTGTGCTATGGAAACGCCCTACATTTGGCTTTGGGTCTACTTGGATATACACATTTTGCTTCATTGAGAAGCAGATTAACCAGAAGAGGAGGCATTTTTGTGAGAAAGGGAAGAATATTCAACAGAAAAAGGAGGAAGAAACTCTGAGGCAGGGCAGAAGGTGTTTGAGAGGGCATCCTCCTCCCATGAGGTGGCAACAGCCCCAGGATGCACCTTCATCGTTGGCAGGTGGGACCGGAGTGTCTGATGAAAGGGTACACTGAGAGAATTGTTGCCCGGCTGGGAGAACGCTTTGGCAAACAGTCGCTGGAAATTTTTCCAGGTGACTGCTGACCACCAGAGGGAGCCGATATTGTGCAGCCACACAGGGAGAAACTCCTTTTCTGTGCGGGAAATTCAAAATAAATGGCACAGGACTCAGAAAGTTCAAGGAAGATGCTTTAAGAAAAGCTCCTTCCATCCTCAAAAGTTAACCTCAGCCATGCCATATAGGAAGGAAAGCTTATGATACTGTGTATGTATATGTCGGTATGTACTATTCTGTTTCCAGAGTAGAAAATATATTAAGTATTTGCCTCTAAATTTTGGCTATAAATATTTCTTCTTCAAAAGAATAACTGGACAGTACTGGCTGCAACAGAAGATTGTTTTCAGTGCCTCCCATTGTCACCTATCTACCCCAGACAAACAAGCCAGATATTTAACCCTCCAATTAACTTACACCCCACCCAACTCCCACCCCACCCAAATCCTGTTTTGGAGATAGCTTTCTATATGAAATACTCAAAAAGTGAAATTGCAGCAGGCAGCACATCAAGGCAGCAGGATGACAACAATCACGCACTATATCCACTCACAGGAACCCAGGCTGTGCTCACACAATTGCAGCCATGTGTCGAGATATGAATTTGAAAATACCCCACCAAAATTTAACACCATTTATTTCTTGCACCAAAACGCAGAGAACCAAACAAACCCAAGTTTTTCTTCACACCTATAATCAGTCAAAGAGATCAAATGGCAAGCAGGGCAAAAATTAAAAATAATAATAACAACAACAACAGAGCAGCTCACATAGATCTTTACAAATGTCTTTCTGGTACCACATACATATTAAAAAAAGCTAAATCACAATTGGAGAGACAATTCAAAAGCATAAAGAGATGGTGACTGCCCTGGGATCTCCTGTGAGGATACGTTACTTTACGGTCTTCACTTGGAATAGAAGATGTAAAACACAACAGTTGTTGCCTGGTAGGCTTTAAATTGCTTGGGATACGAAGAAATAAAGAACTGCTGAACTGCAACAACTATCCAAAGCAAATTCTGGAATTATGAAAGGAAAATTGAAAAAAGGGAAAACAGGAGTACCTGGATGAAATGCTAAACAGTTAACAAGAATAATTGTCCCCAAATGAGTTCCTATCCATTATCTTTTTCATAATTATTGCAACAGAGCAAGTAGCTTCAGTAACTGTGCATACAAATGACCTATTAGAAACTTAACAGGTCATTTCCAAAGGTGATTATGAGCGCTGACTTACAGAGCTACTCCGTTTTGCACATAATTCTGTTCAATGCCAACAATCTGCACAAAATTAAGATAAAATGTGTTTCCGCAAGACCAAGTGGAAATAAACTTTCAGAAACTAAAACCATTACCTCAGAAGTTATGAGGTGGTGAACACTGATGTATCAAATGCAGTCATTTTCATAACTGAAATGTTAAAAAATTTGCTTTCGCCTGTGCTGTGGTGTCAGGAGAATGGAAAGAAGAGGAGGCAGAAATTATATATTAGAGCTCTTACAATGCCACATGCTATAATTAAATGATGATGAGTGTACAGCAGAAAGTCTAAGGTTAGATAGAAGGGATAAAAAGCATAGTAGGGTATCAGAGTGGACATCTGCTATAGATCACAGTATGAACAGCAGAAACATGTGAGTAGATAAAGATACCTCAACCAACTCTTAAAAGGAGTTCTTGCAAGAAGAGGATGCTCTTCATCACAACAGTCTTCTTGTGATGAAGAGCAGAGTCCTGTTATTGGCCCTGTTTCTTAATGGGTAGCTGTTTGTGCTTTCACTATAAGCGAACACGCGACAGGTTTTGTATTAGAAAATATTAGAAAACCATGCAGAACCACCATTTAAGGAGAGCAATAAAGGACGGGAGCATCGATGTGCAGTTTCCTCAGTTGCTGAGGTTGTTAAGAAACAGTAGGAGACACAGAAAGAGATCCTGGTACTCCCACTGTGAATGGCTAGGGCACGTTTTCAAGAAGTTAACTGAGCAAACCAGAATGGGTTCACTTAAAATGTGCAGGGATAAAAGGTAAGAGCAAGCAGGCCAAGCTACATTAACCAGGGGAAACAAAAGAAATACCAGATAAATGAGAAGACAAAACTATATAGTCTTTGATCTTAATTGAGGTGAACAAAGATTGTGACAACTTACAAATAGCTACCAATATTGGCGTAGCTTGGGTGTAAACCTGCCTCAACGGCTGAGAAAGAAATGGGTGAAGAGGGAACCAAACTTGGACAAAAATATCCTTGATTCTGGAGATGTGTATGTGATTGTTTTACAGGAAGTAGTGAAACAGAAAATGGAATTCTGATACTGAATGTTCTTCCCTTGCTTTCTCTTCTAGCCCAAAAAGAGAGGAAAGAAGAGGTGAAACAAACACACCGAGGTACTATTACATGGTTCAGTCAGGCCAGGGATCTCAGGAGTCTCTCGGCATACCTTCCTTTCCTCCAGTGACCCCAACCCCTCACAAGAATGGGGACAAGAAACTGGATGACCTCCTTGGTTCTGCAGGGAGCCAGCAGCATTCTCATTTATTACTCCCCCACTTCTTCTGTTTCTTTGTCTTATTGTCTAAAACAATCTATCTTTCTCTTTTTTTTACCATCTCAAAGGTAGACTTTGAACACATGCTCTGCATCATGTCATGTCATACTGGAATAACTTCTTGAAACACTAAACTTCACTTCTGATTATTTATCTAAAAGCTTTGTTTTCTTTTAAACTATGTGTATTTTGTTGGACTGTATTTACTGATAGCTAAACTCCCGAGCCTTGAACCTGCCATCTCAAAGAAGCTGATGCAAAAGAGTCCAAGTAGAGTTTACTGTCGGTTTGTAATGAGAGTAAAATGATAAATCTCTCTACTGAAAGCCAGCTGCTTCATTCTTAACACTGATCCCCCCCCTTTTCTTTTGCATTCTAGCTAGCATACAGCTGTAATAAATGTGGCTCTTCTCACAAGCCGTGCAGATGTTAACAGTTCTGTAGGACATCAAGAAACATTTCAAGAATCTTGTAAGTGCTGACTAAACTTGCTTGAATTACCCACACTACCTCCTCCACATTCCTATTCAGTAACATTAGCCTTCCTGAATGTGTTCAGAAAAAAAAAATAATTAGCATTTAAGCCAAGGCATTAATATCTAGCCTAAATGCACTATCAATAAACAAGGAATGTTCTTAAGCCATCAGACAACAGATATTCAGATACTGAACCAAAAGAAGTCAATTTAGTCTTTGTCAAGATGACTAATGCATTTTTCATTTCTTATCTATGCAAGAGTGGCTAAATGACTGTCTGAAAATATGTATTTATAAAAGTCACGGCTGGATGTATTTGAAAGAAAGGATCAGAACTATAGCAAGATCTTTTCTTTTCTAGTAATCAAGTGGATTAATACTAAATTAGAGTGAAGGAGTTCAAAGTGCTACCTAGTACATTTTTATTAAAGTTGTATTAGCATGACAGTCATATGCATTAAAGATTAAGCTAAAGCCTCAAACCACAGTCGGTTCCGGGCAGGAGCAAGAGTCCAGCTGTGCAGGTAGAGGACTAGATACCAAATGCATTCATTAAGAGTGTCTGTACTAGAGAAGTGTTTTTAATATTCCGTCTTCAAGTTGCAAGCTTAGTCTCCTTTTCAGAGCAGGACTTTCAAAACGCGTGAAGCAGTTTAGAAGCACAGTCACCAACAAAGGCAAATGTGACTAGTACTCATGTATTACTCCAGACGCTTGAACATCCCACATCAAATACCCTACCCTGTATGTAAACTTCACACTTTCAAAACCTTACTGGAAGGAGGGCTGCAGAGCGATTCACGGCACTGAGCCATAAAAGGATCACAATCTTTGACAAGTTCAGAAACAAAATGTGCAGTTGAGAGTTTCTACGGTGCAGTTCTGAGATTGTCTCCAGTCAAGTGTCAATCTCTGCAGAGTTTCAAAGAGGACAGGGTAGGGAGAAATAAAACAAACATATCAGTACATTTCCTGCAAGGGATCGATAAAAAGACCTCACTCCTACAAAGACTTACATACCTGCTCAACTTCAGATACTTATCCTATCATGGTAGCACACTTGAAATTAAAATCAAGTCTTTGAAGAGGCAGGGCCCAAATAATTTACCATGAAATGTGGAATTCAGGGTATTGTTTGTTCTTTAATGCAGCAATACAGGAAATCTGAATATAAAGCAGAACTGCAATGTGCTATTTTTTAAATGCTTCATGACACTGCTTTTAGAGTAATTTCATCAAAATGTCATAAAAAGTGCATTTAAGCATTTCAAGATAAGCAAAACCACAATAGACTACAACCTTAAAAAGAAGTTAATGTAATATTAACAGAAGCTAAGTAATTAGCTAGTCCAAAACCTCAACCTGTCTTTAAGCTTCCCCAAATAAAATAAATTGGGAGGAGAGAGCAGGAAGAAAAGAACTTAAAAAAAAAAGGAGAAAAATAAAAAGAGAGAAGGAAGAAAACCCACACGAGCCAGGGTCCCTCACTGCTGTTATTCCTCGGTGAGCGGAAATGCTCAGTTCAGTCATGGCTTAGGAGGCATAAACATCATTGAAATTCAAAGGCAGCTCCGAGAAAGAGGACGCCTCAATTGGTATGCAAGTGGTGTTTTCTCGCCCTGAATACATTATGAACTTGCAGCATGCTAATATGCCATGCTATCATAAGCACCAGATGGAACAGTAGGCAGTATATGTCCCATCAAACCTCAGGAAGATGTATTAATGTTCCTGCTCTTTTTTTTCTCCCCTTCCCCTCCCCCTTCCCTACTACAACCCTTCAGCTGTGTCCCTAGACTGGCACATTTCTTAGCATCAGTCACCTGCTCCTGCAGCACAGTTCTCCAGGGTTGCCTCATCTTCACCAGGTGGTGCCAAGCATCTTTTCAATCTTTTTTATCGCAGAAGGTAAAGGCCACAAGACGTGTCAGGCTGTGCTTACTGAAGGGTACCGAGTACAAAAGATAACATCATGAGATAAATGATAGATGAAGAAAGACTTTGGGTTTAAAGCTAGCACAATTGTTTTAAATTATGTATAAGTAGCGCGGCACAAATTTCCCCCTCAGTACTATTGGCATATGAAGAATTGGGGGGCAGTGGTGAAGGGTAAGATTTTCTGTGAAGTGAAATGAAATAAAACAGAGGAAACTGGATTAAAGATCTCTGAACTGAATTCCCTTTTTCTTTTTTTTTTTTCCAGAGAAGACATGCACAATTCAACAGCGATGTATAGGGTGGGGGGCAGGGTTTAATTTTAAATCAGGATATGAAATGGCACACGGGCAAATTAGTGTAAAGGATTTTGGTATGTTTTTTTTTTTAATTAGAGATATGACATTCTTTAACTGTTATGATTAAAGAATTGCTTGGACCTGTACATATGATTCTAAAGAAGTGTAGTCTTTTAATAATGATTTGCATCATTAATGAATTCAGTCCCAAGCAGGTTTTATATGACTAAAGAGACATGCAATCTAGTATTCTGTATTAAAGTATGTACATACATATACAAAACTAAAACATAGATGTTCTGGTATCACCTGATTTTTCCCTGTCTATTCATAGAAATTTGCCTCCCATTGAAATACATAGTTTGCAAGAAATGTTTATTTTCTTCATTTTTTCCCTCCTACCAAGCCCTTCAAAAGATAAAATGAGGTCCTTGAGACCAAAAATGAAGAGTCTGTGCATTCAACCCACAAGTAAGAAAGAGCTGAGATGGCTGAAGAAAAGCCAATCAGCTTTTTGCATTTAAAGCTTTAATGTTCAAGTGTTTTTAAACAGGTTTGTTTTTCAGGAAGAAATCGCATCAGTAAACATTTTGCTAATTTCTTATATTTTAGAAACCACCTGCTGATTTACAAACAGCTCTCACTATGCATGTAAATCTATTCTTTTCCTAACAACATTAGCCTTCTCATAAATGCAGTCTAATTCTGCAAGATGCTGAGCATTTGCAACTCACATGAGCTTTCCTGGGAATTAACATTGCTCAAATCATCACAAGGGCTAGCTACGCGACTTATCTGTTGCACGTGTATGAAGGATTTTTCCAAGTATTAAAGGTCTGGTTGACAGGGATTCCCTCCCCACCCCCTTCCAATGCTAAATAAAATAAAAAATAATTACCTTTTTTCTCAAACAAAGCATTTTACAACTGTTATTCACAAATAACAGGCATTATTCTAGCATCTCTTCAGACTAAATAGAGTCTAAGGCAAGGATGTCTTAGCGACCGAGTCAGAAATCAGACCATTTGTTTTCCTTTTTCTCTTCCTACTGAACATTGGGGGGCTTGCTTTGTTTCTTAATATATAGCCTTTAAAGGTGATTTGCTAGATTATGATTTGCATTGTTCAAATAAGTCTATTTAAGTCCATTATCCTGCATTATAAAGTAATTTCTGACACCTAAACAGCACTCAATTTAATTACAACATACTGAAGCAGTACAGCTGACTCCCAAAGGAACCTGTTTGGATCAGAAGATGATGATATATAGCTGCTGATCATCTTTCACCATCAGATCTGCAATCAACTATTCTAAAGAACAGTATCAGAACATCTACATCGTCATATTATTTTGTGGCAAAAATCCCTCCAAAGCCTAGCAATTGCATGCAACAATATATGCATATCCTAGACTTGTAAGGAGACATATTTGAAAACCTTTACTGTAATGACCAAAGGAGACCAAATAAAAGGCTCTGATTTTGATTTAGCAAGCATCAATTTCTGCAGCAGAATCCTCATTGGGTAATTCATCAAGGCATCTATTCTGTATCTAGTGTGGCAAGACAGCAAAGACACTTACAGCCTCCAAAAAGAAAAACACTTGTGACAAAACTATTAAACATTCCGGGTGATTAAGTAATAGACACTCATCCTTTCAAGGCTGTCTTGAAGCAATGCCCCAGACAAAGCCATGCAATCATACTTGCTGTGTCAGGATGAAGTCAAGGCGTTGTGATTTTCTATATTCTTTCAAGAAAAAGCAAGTTATTTGGCAGCATCCACAAAGCTCTTTTCAGAAAGAAGTTAACTAAGGAAAGAGTGTATCATTCCTGTTGTGGCTCTATGGAGGGATGCTAGTCAATACCTGAAATGCAGGCAGTATTTTTATCTTTGGAGCTTTTACAGACTCTCAAGAGTGGTTTGAAGCAAAAGGTTTAAGGAAGCATAAACTCAAGAATTCCATTTCTGCTGGTCTCTGAAGATGAAATACCATTGGCTTTATTTCCTTAGAATGAAAGGAATTGGAAATTAACTGCTCTCTACCAATTGACATGTCAGAGGAAGAAGCCTGGCTGGCCAGCTGTCCCGAGAAGCAACCATGCAAGTCCAGCCTTTATTCCACAAGACGTGGTTCTGCCTGTGCACAGGAGTCTGAAGAGGGCAAAGAAAGATGGCAACACAAGCTCTCCCTCAGACAGTGGAGAACTTGCTACACATGGTCTGAAGACTCTGCTTTTGTACCAAGCTCTCAATCAAAGTTTCACGCACAGATTCAACTCCTGCACAGCAGCCTTGCTTATGAAATATAGAAAACCCAAATACAGATTTGCTTTTACAACCACAGAGAATAATGTAGAGAAAGATGTAAGGAAATTAACACAACAAAAAGAAGAGCATTCTTCAAAATACTTAAAAAATTTAGCGAGAGAGACAACAAATAGTATTCCCAGAGAGGCCACCGTCTCAATTGTCCTCCATTTGCAAGAGGAAAACAAGGCGCTCTCATCGATCATTAGGAATCCAGAAAAATAAAATATACACTCATTATGGCACAGATCCCCTTTAAAAAGTTGCAAAGGACCCTGCTTTTGTTTCTGAAGATGCAATGCAGTCAAATGGTGATCTCAGTGTAAGATAATATTCAAATATTGACCTTAATAAAGTAATTTAAATTACTTCCAAGATCTAATATGAATGAGATCGACGGAAGCACACTCTCTTTCAGAAGCCTACACAGTGAAGAGATCCTGCAGCACCGTGGAGGGATGAACTCCACCAACATGGACCACTTCAGTTCCCGGAACTGAGTTTTATCACTGCCCTCCCTCTGCCAGTGGAGAAATGAAAACTAAAACTACCAAGTCCAAAGACACAGTAAACTCTGTTGCAAACCAGTTTCCAAGAAGAAAACAGATGACTTTCAAAGCTGTTCAATGACAGTGCCATCTCACCTCACTGGACAGCTAATTATACCCTTTCTTTTACAGCCATAACCAAGGCTGCTTTAATGAGCACCTTTTGACTTTCTTTACCATGTTAGTAACTCTCCAAGTCCTTATGGGTCACGCAGTATTTCTTGCTACGTACTTTCAAAACTGATACAAACCCCCATTCCTTCTCAAAAAGAACTGTCTTTTAAAGATAATTTTTGTACATAGCAGTGTTTATAGTTTAAAAGTCAAAAATAATGTACCTTGCACAGTTCCCAGCAAAGAAAGCAGCCAAAAGAAACAATATAATGCTGTCCACAGAAAGTGACCTCTTCTAAACTTCAGTTAGCAAACTTTCTCCTAACCAGAATACAAATAAGTGCGTGCAAAGCTAGCAGATATAATTAGGCAATCAACAATTATGTGGTGAAATGGACTGGAAAAATAAAATTAAAACAATAAATGTTAATTTGTATTTGCTAACCACGAATGATGTGGCTGGTGCTCTGCAAGGCGCAAAATCCTTAAAAAATAAGATTCTCTTCAAAATTCAAGGAATGATGCGGGCAAGTCACATTTAGGAAAGTCTACGGAGATGGCATTCATCTGGGATTATAAAATAGCTACAATGAAAATTCAAGGCTGTGTATGCATGCTTGCTGCCCTAGCTTAAAAGGGCCACCAAAATATATTTGGAAAGCACAGTTTAGAAATCAAATTATGGCTGTATTTTCATACGATCTGAGTGCACACATTTTCCAAACTGTAATCTTGCGGCAGGAAGACTATTTGAGTCATGTGTGTTTGCATTACTCACAGAACACATATTACGGAGAGATCTGAAAGAAGAAGGGGAAAAGCCCTGTATCACTAAACCAGGAGATTACTCCTTTAGCAGGATGTGGTTTCAAAACAGGAGCAGAATAAGACAGTGAACCCAGCATCACTAGAAGAAACAGAGAGGAAGCGGAGACAAGAATCTGCACCAGAGATGCACACGAAGGCTCCCAAGGCTTGGAGAAGTAGATTATAAGCACATAAAGAAAATTCCAATAAAGCATTAGAACTGAAAAGGTACGCAGTTAAATTTTAGAGATGATTTCTGAATGACTTCAGAAGACAGAACAGTGCATTAACCCCCAGAAGGGAAAACACGCATCAATAAGCTGGAAAGGGCAATGGACTTTGAAAGGTAAAACATAGTCCTGCTTCTTGAATCATCATTTCATACCTCGCTGAAAAGAAGTTAAGAATATGCAAATCCAGTTCCTCAAATCTCAATTTATTACAGCAACCCCTTTTTATAACCAAGAATTATATAGGCCTGACCCTACACCAGATCTGCACAAACTTGCAGTACGCCTGAAAGATTACCAAAATACATTTTTCTTCCTTATTCCTCAGCCTCTCCTCCAAGATGTGATCAATACCAATTCCTTTCACTCTTCTATTTCCACACTTCTTTCGGTCTTTGTCAGCTCGGTATTGTCAATATGCAAGAATGCCACAGAGCTTGTTACAGTCTGCTTCTAAAGGGATGTCCATAATGAATGAGAACCATATGAGTCGTACCCTTAATAATTGTGTCCACTGCTGATGATATCTCCTCTTGAACTTCAGAGAGATTTTCTGCCACCTTTGACTTACACTTTGTACCCATTTAAAAGCATGGTTATGTTGCAGGCACCATTCCAGACATATATACACATTAATACTGAAATAACTGGCTGGATAATTTAGATTAATTTAGATGTGTGGATCCTACCAGGTGGTTATTCCTCATGAAAGTTTCACAAGATTGCCAGATCCCAAGAGCAAGAAAATGAAGTTGGTTTATTTTTAATAAGTAGAAAAAAATGCACAACTCATTATGCAATAGCATGGAAAAGCTCAAGTAAGGCTGTAGCTTCATGCCATAGGAATTTGGGCAGGAGATTTTTAGAAGTTGGAGCAGTTCAGTTGTCGCTTTTGACACTACAGCCCTAAACCAGCTGCAGGAACATTACTACCAGGTGGCGTGCTGCAGCACAGGGACCAAACAGAGAGGTCAGTGAATCTCCAGTTGAAGCAGCTCCTCTTAAATAAAAAAAGACTTGTCTCAAGTTCTTTTGCAATTAATGCTCCCAAGGAGGCTGCTTCTCCATACTCTGCCTATAACTGCCAGTAAAGAAGAAATTACTAGTTAAAAAAAAAAAAAANAGCACAGAGAAATAAATTCAGCTTTAGTATGTGGAAGCACAGGCCCATGAGCTACCAAGGGAAGGAGGTACAGCCCTTTCCGTCAGCACTGAGCCTGACAGTTCTGCTCCTCCACCAGCATGCAAAGGCAAAGTTCATTCTGCAAGTTACAGATCAAATAACAGTTCCAGATCAGGTTCAATGAATAATTAACTTTAGGTGCACAGAAGCTTAACGCTGCTGAAGTTTCCCTCTGAAACACAACACAAAAGCCAGTGCCATGGACTGCTCTGCTGTCCCATGCAGTGCACAGGCGTGAAGTACCTTGGACTGGGTATCCGAAACAGCTAATGGACCCATCAGGAAAAAAGAATCGTCATACAGGCTGAAGGGACCTCGGGAGATCAGGTAGCCTAAGCTCTTCTGTCTCAAAGTCTGTGCAGTTAGATCAGGTTGACAGGGGTTTGTCCATCAGGGTTTATTCATGTCTTCAATAATGGAAATACCAAGACCTCTCTGGACAACTGGCTTTGGTGTCTGACCATCCTTATGGTGAAGAATTTTTTCCTTATATCTATTTGGGATTTATCATGGTCCATTAGTTGTACCTGTTGCCTCTCATCCCATCACTGTGCACCTCTCAGAAGAGTTTGTCTCCATCCATCTTCTCTACACCCTCCCATTAGGTAGCTCTAGACAGCTTATGACAGAAAGGATGATATAAAGATAGTTACATTTAACTAGCAACTGCCTACAGCTCACCAACAGGGAGGTACTGGAGACAGGATGCTTTACTCCTGCCTTTCAAGAGCCTCAGTAACTTGGAGACATGGGATCCACAGCACTACTCCCTCCTCCAGAAAAGATGTCCATATCCTCACCTCCAGAAGATTGGCAAGTAGAACTGGTTTGTGTAAGACACAGCTAGGGGAGACGGAAGAGGTGAGCTTTGATTTTATTCAATCCTTTTGAGTGGAAGCCTCACTCTGGAAGTGAAAGACATGAATTCAAATCCTCCTTCTGCTTGCTGAAGCTCAGGTCTATAGCGTATTCCCTTGGCAGGGGGGAAAGCTACCGCCCAGCAGCGGCTTATTACAGATGGGAGTCATCTCCATTACTCTTGTCCTGCCCAAGGACTGAGCAGGAAACAGTTCAGGAGAGACCAAGGCCTGAGATCAACAGCAGTGAGGTGGAAGCAGCTCCTGCACTGGTCCTGCTCTTTGTCTGGTGACTCTCGCATACAAGAGGCAGAAAGAAGAGTTGTACATCGCAAAATGCAACGTGGTGCAGAGATGGCTGAGCTCCTGGAGTGTTAAGCCAGTGAATACAGATAGCATGGTGCAGCACGGCAAGGGCTTCACCAGCTTCGCAGATGAACTGCATGAATGCAGAGTTAGCATAGTGGGGTAGTGAACGAAATCAGGCTTGCCAAGCGGGCCAATATGGCTAGACTGTGTCTGCATACAAGTATAAACCCAGGCGCTGCTGTGCCCTATGGATTTCCTGATTTCATCTCTGCTCGCCTCGGTTTCGCTGGCTCTGTGCTCCGTTTTACACCACACACATTTCTGGGAACAAAAAAGTACGCCTACACTCGTGAAGAGACCAACATTTCTAAATACGCATTGGATATCCTCCGAGATTACCTACCAGATCCAACTGCGCCAACAACTCAGATACGGAAATGCCTCAATTATAAAAAGACGTAGGTGTGAACTCAGCACTGGCCTGCTTAACCCTTAGCATGCACAGATGTAGCTCGTCATGCTTGGGAAACTCTGAAGCTATTAACAGTAAGGCATCTGGAATGAGAAGAGAGTTGAGGCATGCAATTTTGGATTTGGAAGCCAACTACAGCTTCAAGTGCAATAGTCATCTTGTGCACTCAGCTTTAGTCTCGGACCTAGTAGCAAGAAATGAGGCTTCAGCTCAATTTTTGTAGAGTTATCCTCGATGTACACACTTGGAAGAAAAAAAGGACGTAGCAAACAAACCAGAAAACTGCTACAGCTATATGTACAGGTCCTGATAAGGACCAGACTTAATTTCTTCTTCTATTCTTGGATGTATCAGCTTCTTTATTTGGACTTTTCAAATTGGTACAACACATCATTTTGGAATTTATTTTACCCAAAATTGGTGCTCAGGTATTTTTTTTAAATCACATTTACACAGATCACATTGATTTGCAAGCTGTGATGACTATGCCTTAAATATATGAGTGTGGAGTCCAAATTCTTCAAATCAAGATGTGATCGGTCCTAAACACCCTGAGCACACCAAGGAAGTACCAGCCCTGAGAAACTGATTTGTTTGTTTCTCTCCAGCTAAGGGCCTGAGCTGAAAAGCACTAAATCTTCACAGGAAAAGTGTTTGGGACCCTGCTTAAAATATATATATATAAAACCAGCTATTTCTGCAGCATGATCTGCATCTCATGGTTACTTTCCACGCGTATGTAGCAAGAAGCCATTCACAGCCCCATGGGTCGAAAATAAGAGCTATAATGTCATGCAGACTTTGGAATTTATTACCACCATAAAAGAAGAGGAAACTTTAATACATTGAAAAGCAAGTCATTACACCTCATCTCCCAAACCCTACAATAGGTATCTGAAGAGCCTAGCGACCCACGGTCCTCTTAGGGAAAAAGCTTTTCACTCCTATCTGAATCCTGAAGAAGATAAAGTCATTATGTAGGATGACTGGAATAATGATGCAAGGTTAACACTCGGACTTAAGTATTTCCAGACACATTTTCCCTGTTTGGCAGGAAACTTTGTTTTGTAAGACCTAGAATTGTCCTAATATAACAGCATAGCAACTGCAACTTAAAACAGAACAAGTCGGTTAATGGACTGTTAGAAGACTTTTGCTGTATAACAGCATTTAGACGCATGTATTTAAAAAACAGGTGGATAATCCAAATGCTCAGTTACTAGGACACTAACAGTTATGTCCATGGCAATTTTGTTTCTGTTCTTTAAACAAATCATCACTTGCAAGCACTAATGTTAAAACCAGAAAGCCAGTCTAGTACACAGTGGCTATAAATGCCAAATCAATTTTCAGCAGATAATAAAGTCCATGTTTTACAATCAGCAATGCACTGTTTTACTACCCAAAATGTAAGCTAATAATATATAGCTCTGCTAAATGGAAAATGCAGATATGCTGTTAAGAAACGGGCTGGCTGTGAGATGATGGATCATTTCTGCTGGGACCTTCTTAAAGCTATGTGCAAATGTTTTGAAAATATCACATGATGTGGCCATGTGTTAAAAATTACAGCCAGTTAAGTTCTCTGCTAAGAAAAATATGTGGGCAATTTATGAAATGCACTCCAGGATGGAGATATCTTAAGTAAAACCAGATTTTGAAAACAAACCCATTTTTTTTTGAAACATGAACTTAAAAAAAAAAAAAAGTTGCAGCCACATCTGGAGAGCAGAAGTAAAGAAAGGGTGGTCTGACCTAATACCAGGCCATCTTCTGAAAGAGCAGCATTATTTCTGGGCTACAATGACTGTGATCACTGATTGTCCTTTTAAGGAAACCATGCTGAATACTGCCATGGGCAATAATAAAGCATTTTGTAGGCCAACATCTGTTCTTTGAAAGTACTATAAAATGACTGATAGATTCGTAATGTTTCATAAATAAAGTCTGGAATAAACAGTTCTTAAAACAAAACAAAACAAAACCAAAACACATTCACCATAATGAGACAAACCGGTGTACAGTATTAAGATTTGAACAGCGTTCCCCTGGCATCAATTATTTAGAGATAGCACTTCCTACAGTTCACTATGTAGAATGACAAAATGGTTAACTTGGTTACTGCAAGCTGCACGTTAACAGGACTGCCTTTCCAGAGACTTTTCTCAGAGTTGCAGTAGTGCCTTAACAGAGACCTGAACTGCTTTCACAGCGTTTCATTAGCAAGCCTCGCTGCTGTCGCTTTGCCCTGACAGGGAAGCGAGGAGGTGAGCAGCGAGTCACAACTATAACAGTATGAGCAGTCCATCTTTGAAGGGCAAATTTGTTTTGTGTAAAAGTGTTATCGCTACACATAAACCAGAACCCGTCTTTATTGCTTCCCGTTCTTTTCCCCAAAAGGAGGAGGACTTCAAATGTCAGAATTAACTGAAGGGATGCTTCTGAAATCAAGACTTCACACATAGACAAAAGGCACTGACATAATATCAGATTACATAAAAATACACATCCTTTTAATCTCCTGTACATAATGTGCTTACTTTTAAAATACAAAAATCTGCCCCAGATGGCTAATAATGCCCATTTGAAAAAACCCAACACCACAATATTAAAGGGCTAAAATATGCTGTGAACAGATTGAGAGGCAGTTCATCCTAGAGGAGAGTAAAAAAGTGCAGATGGGTGTCAAAAATAGCCAAGTGTCAGATCTGTTCAAGTATCTCCATTCTGGCACATGCTCCCAGTCACAGCTGTTAGTGTATTCTCTGTATCCAAGCGCAAGGTTTTCTAACACTCCGAGCTGACATTAAAACACACTTCTTGCTTGCTACTGCTTTAAGAGAATGCTGGAAATTAAAGATTTATTTAATGGTAAAGCTTAACGAGTATTGATAAGGGTATACATACTCGAGCGTAGCGCGTGCCATTTTGATTAAAGATGCATGAAATTTTAACCAGCAGGTAGATTAAGTAATTTAAATGCCAAAGGCTTAATAGGTTTTCAAAAACCTCCACTCTAGGCATTCCAACACTGTTTGCCAACAGCCCCAAATAATGCACGCAAGGATCAAAACTGATAAGATTGTGACATTTCAGTACATTTAAATATCTTAATAAAACGCAGAAATAGTAAACCGCACGAGAAGATTAGTTTCATACAAATATAAGGGAAACATCAGTGCATTCAAATTTTGCAGAATGCAGTTTTTTATATTAATGAATTGCCATGATATTTCTAATGAAGACCACATTCCCAGGAACGTAACGCATGCAAATCAAATTTGACGTATAAAGGGTTAAATTGACCTTTCATAGTCCTCAGTTGTTATCTATGCAAATTAATTTGCCCATATTTCAACCATATAAATCCTCTTAGCCTTGTGCTTTGAGCAAACAGAGCCCACTTTCTTGTTACAACCAGAGGATCAGCAAACATACCAGCAGTAGGGTATGACCATGTATAAAAATCCAAAAAGGAAAACACTCTTCCAACAACTGGCAATACCTACATGCAACTGTGGTTGCAGCAAACTGGCAGATACTGTTTCAAAACACCATCTGCGAGGCGTACAGACTCTCTGTGATCAAGCGTAGCCTCTTCTGCCTGTCCTACCCAAATAATCCACAAGAACCAGCCAGCTGTAGGATCTCTAGCCCTGTCTTTTTTTATCCAGAGACACACAGGCTGCTATAATCAGGCACATGGCTTTTTTCAGTCCTTACCAAAGGGAAGGAAAAAAAACCCAAACAAAACACACCGAATTAAATCTACGCGGTCGTGGTCAAGCATCTCGCAAAACCCCTCTGATAAATCACCCTGCATAGAAGCACCGTTTTCATTAGCAATAACACTGATTAGTGTTATTATTAGACAAGCGATCATAAGATCCAAGGATAATATTTTCCTCAGGAAACTGACCTATTAAAATTTCCAGCTCCACAGCAATTCCTCTAATTCAGCAGATTTTTATTGTTTTATTTTGAACCAACGTATTTCAGTGATCTGCCTGGTGACAGTTAAGGACTAAAATTTAGGATGACATTGGAATAATTTGTTTTATAAATCTCCTTCACTTCTCTAACATAAACAGCTTTTCACAGAGATAATTTCAGCTGATGGGTGAACGCTGTGAATGATCTCTACCGATCAAATGTTTGCAGGTTCAAGGTACAGCTGACAGTCATGAAAGCCAGCCCGAAGCTGTATTTCTCTTCGCTAAAAATGATCCCCCGTGCAGAGACCCGCACCCACAAAGCTGGTGACTTTCTGCTATTTCTGTCCCTTTTCATTGAAACATCCAGTACTGCTGTAAGTATCATCTCTGGCAGTTCCCTCGCACAAATTCCCCTCCCCCAAACATATACACAACAGAATTAGCATCCACAATCGCTCTGTACCCGTATCAGCTTGCAAATCACCCTCTATATTAAAAGAGAAAAAAAAAAAAAAAGAAAAAAAATACTATCAAAAAACAATTAGCGTTTCCTCATTTAAAACCGAAAGAGCTGCAATAATTTCAACTCACCAGGCATCCTTGGATAAAATATACCACACTGTAAATGGCTCTCTCCTAAAAGCAAGCTTATTTAGGGCTCAGTGCCTCCTGTTCTGGAATGAACAGAGAGAAGCGAGGAGGGCCATCAGAACTGGCTGTGGCAGCGTAGCTGGAGGCAGGATGCTGGGCGCGTGCGTTTGCCAGGCAAAGACAGATGGAGAGCTGACACTCTGTATTGCACTTGGAGCAGAAATGTGAATGATGACAGGAGCACATGTGGCCTTGAACCCAGCCCTGTCTCTTCAGGCAGAACAATGACAGGGATGTGTGTGCAAATTATCACAACCCCGGCTCCCCTCAGCTGACTCCTTTTACTCTACCTTTCACACCAAGTTCCAGATGACCAAAGAATAGAAAGTAAAATGCAGAGTGATAAGCCAAACACTGAATTATTCATTTTTTTTCTTTAAAAGTTAACCCTTTCTTCTGCTGACAGCAATTAAAGGAAGAAGCATCGCTTCGAATCAGCTCTCCTCCAAAAGTGGAAACAAATCCATTCTTTATTTTAACAGCCATAATTTCGCACTCCATAGGACTACGTTTGTTTATTTAGCTGGAAATTCAAAACGTGCAAGAGGATATACGGGAGGGTCCCCCCTCCTCTTCCTCCCCTCCCCACACTTTTGTCATTATTATGCTGTTTTACTGTAGTGAACAGAGTATCAAAATCACTCCCTTTCTCAGATTCTCAGTAGTATGTGTAAAATAGAACACACTTAGAAAGCAGACCACTTTTATTTTACTATAGCGCTTTTAACCCCCTGGGATTCCTGCATTGATACGTTCCAAACATTTGCAGCTTACTCTCCTTTACCTTGCATGGTGATCCATGGGGGATGAAAACAAAATCTTCCCTGTAAAGCTTTTTCAAAAGCTAAACAATCATGTCCTCTCAATTTCTGATTTTGCACACCCCTTAAATGTTTATCCTTCACACGAATAACGTATGCCTGGCTAGGTTCAATGCACTCTTCCCTATTAAGCTTTAATGGACACCATGATACATAAAACTACAAGTCTTTGTTATAGTGCTTTATCTAAAGCTGGCTATTTTCTTCTCAGCAGTCCCTCTTTAGTCCTTTGTAAAACATCTTTGCCTCTTAGGAGAAACATACGCCTGACTCGCATGCCTTCTGTAGCACGTATAGCCTTGCACAAAATTCCAGGCACAAGGAAAAATGTCTTCTTTTTAAAACTCTCCTCCCATTTAGTAACGAGTATTTCTCCAACGATTAGCGTGTAGGTCCTGGTTTTGACTTTGCCTTTGCAATATACATTTAAACCCATATAGAACGGCAGCGGTTCTCAGTCAGATCTTCAGGACCTGCATTCTTGTCAGTACAAGACTCGTCCTTTTGTACTTATTTATGCATCCCCCTGATTTTGCGTTATGCCATCTTCTGCCTCTGCTACGCAGAAACAGCCCTGCTTTCAGGCCTTCCTCTTCCTTCCTCTAGCTGCCACAGAGCCTGATAAAGATCTATTTAGGAAAAGGACACACATGTGAAATTAAGCAAAAAATAACAACCCTTCCAATATCCGGGCTGAACTCATGAATATTTCTCACTTCAAGAGAATGAGTCACTTAATGTACTGATATTTCCACAATAATATCTTAAGGCTATTTAAGTGCCTCCCTTAAGCTTCGCTTAAACAGGAGAGAGACTCCAAACACAGGACTGGCAAATTCAAGAGGATCAAAGACGCAAAGGAGCAGGTCCCCTCGCCCCAGTAAATGCCCCGTCACTAGCAACAGAACGCGTCTGCTACTTGAGGCAGGTCTTTTCTTCATCTTCATCAGATATCTACTGTAATGAAGTTCTCTGTAATGGATTTTTTTTTGAGTGTTGTGAGAGCCCAAGAGAAAACACCAAAACATGAAAACGTTTTCGTGACAGATCGCTTTCATGAAGGGGGGGAAAAGCAGAGGGAGGAAAGGGAGAGAGTAACAAGCAAAGTCTGCGCCACCGAGGCCTTTGGAGAATTTACTGTTCTTTTTGTTTTATTATTTGATGCACTACTTAAAACCAGTCACTTAGTATTGTATTTTCTCTGTTGTTTTTCTTTTTTAATGCTGTACTCTACATGAAAGGAAAAACATTTTCACAGTTGGAAATGCAACCTTTCATCAACACAGATGCAGCCTGAATCAGCTTCAGAGTAGAAAGTAACGTGTCAAAGGTATGACGCGTTTTAATAAAACCGAACAATATTCACTCTTAAAAGTAGGTCTTAATATCAGTACATTGTAAATCCACAGACCACGGCTCACGAAATTGAACTTCCATATGCTGTGTGATTATGCATCTTTTTTCTGTGTGTAAAAAGCCTTTTTAAGCTGTTATCTGACTACAGTAATTGCCATTTAAATTGATCCACGTCAACAAAACCTGGATCCCTGGAGATTCTCACCTAGAAGCCTGCTTGTGGAAGGGGCTAACAGAATGCCTGTGCATCTGAGACTACTTCAGCATTTTCTCAAGCAGCCAGCTGCATGAATAGTTTTCCCCTCTCATTATTTAATACACTGAGGCAGGCTGCAGCCCATTTGGCAGTCCTCCCTGAATAAATATCTGTGGATATTTATTCACGTTCCCCACCCCACTCCCATTTTTAATGCAGTCACTTAAAGCTTGCCCTCACAGTTTTTGCACCAGGTCTGAAATTTTAGCAGGCCAAGCAAAGGCAGACAGCCCATTCTGAGAAACAGTTTTATTCTCCGCTAAGAAAGAAAAGGCAGTGGTTTTAACATAGGAACAATTCTGCTGTATCACAAGAGTCGGTATTATGTGTAATACCGAAACGAAAGAGATATGAAGAGAGTGAAAAATCCGGAAGATAACCTTTGGCCAGTTTCTTTACGTTATGGTGCACATTACGCTACACCTTCCTAGGTGGGAAACAGCTTCTTCTTTGACAATCATTCAAAACACTTTACAAAATAATTCTAAATAATCCTTTACAACTCTTTATTTTGAGAATGGGTAAAGAAGGCAAAACATCCTCCATATTCCTCTATTTTAAGGGAAAAAAAGAAGACTTGAATGCAGTGGATGATATAAGGTCGCTAAGACATGGATCTGATGGAAAAGAGAAATTCCAAACGATCACCATTTAGAAGTACAGAGATTGCCTTTTGCGCAAACCTTGCTTAATAACAGGGACTGGAAGTCCACTGAAACGCATCTGTAGTTAATGAAAGCTCTCTATTAACAGTGAAGGAAGAATTTAACTCAAAGCTTTTCTGTAGGACTTCTCAACTTCCCGCTCTACTTATAGCAGACTGTTGTGATACATTGTGACTTCACACAGTGGGTATTAAGTGAGTTAATTCAAAGGAGCTGAAACCTCATTGATCCTAATTGAAAGCAATACACCCAACCAAATAGTCTTCTACCCCATCTGCTCTGGCCTGCCACCAGCTATTCAATACAAGAGAATTAATAGTTTCAGATATTCTAACCGACCCAATAAAAGCACTCATTTAAGCAGGACTGCATTAACAAAGTGAAAAACCAAGGGCAAAATGGGTTCAAATGGAGCATTTTACTCCTAGTTGGCTTTAACAAAGCTGAATAATGCTTATTCTGACTTTTTATGTGCAAGACTTGATAAACTGAATGAGAAGGCACTCAATGATCAGTCAACGAGCATTGATGAATGGTCATTAGGACCCCCCCAATCTCAGGGAAGGCCATTCCACAAAGTGGCACACCAGCTTGAAAGGGCGGACTCACTAATGTCCAGATTTCCCCGCTTGCTTGTTCCACTTTCACTTTCAGACCACTGGCCACCAAATGAGGCTGACATATTGGAAAATAATCTTTTATGGGCGAATGGTAAATAAAAATGGAGGCATTAGCTGGGCTTTCAAATTCAAATCTGCTAGTTTTGTCAGCCCCCAAACGTTTTGATTTTCCACCCAGCTGGAAGCTATTAGTGTTTTCTTAAGGCATCCCACTGACAGGGCAAACCCACCTAATGTGTGAGCTGTAGAGCTGATGGGGGGGGACGGGGGATGACCACTTCTGGATGCTTTCTGAACTTTATTCAGTTGACTGTCCAACCAAAGTACAGTAGTAAAGATAACACACCTTCAGGAGAAGCTCACTAATTTCTTGATGACCACTAATTCCTATCGCCTGGTACAACAGTAGTCCACCTAGGACTGCAATGGGTACCCTCAGTGCGGCTTTTTCCATGACATTGTACCTAGCCTCTGATGCTTTTCCTGCACCACCACAAAAGAGCTCAAGCTATTTCAAGAAAGGCACTTTATAAACTTCTCTTTGCTTGGAAACGGAATTAAAATATTCCAATAAGATATGTGCTTATCTGTTAGCAGTAGCTCTTAATGCATGCAACACAAAACATTTGCCAGATAACACTGAACATTTCCCTGAGCATTTCCTTATTGGCAAGGCTTTCTGGACTTCTGAAAAAAAGACAAATGGGACCCTTAAAACATACATAGCTCCGTGAAACGCAGACTAATTGAGATTACCCACACCAATACTCCGTAGTTGAAAGCTAGAGTCACCAAGCCGGGAAGAAACTATTCTTGGTTGTCTAAGAGAAACTGTTCACCATGTTACCTCTGGTACAGGATTAAATTCATTGGAGGTGAGAAAGCATTCATCTCTTTTTTCAGTTAAGAAAATGTAAAAGTCATACTAATTCAGCAGGAGGATTTCAAATTATCTGTTAAGAAAGAGGCAACCTTGGCAGTGGGTCAGACTTGGCAACCTAGACTGCCTATTGCTTTTTGATAAAAAAAGAACGAAAAAAAAATCATTCTTGTTGAGCATTGCTTGAAATACCAGTGGCGTTTCAGGTTTTAAAACAATGAAAACATACATAAAGACCTATTGCAGGAGAAGAATAGTTCCACCAAAAATTAATTGACTCGGAATGGGAGGGCCAACATAGGCTTCAGGTTTTAAAGAACACACGATCTTATATAGTAAAATGTGCATTTTAGTAACAACATTCACGTGGACTAACTCACATATGTGTATCTGGTTGGGTGTCCATTTCTTTCACTTGATGTGGGCTAAACCAAGTTTTACCTTGCATTATTAAATACAGTATTTTCTATAGTGTGGGTAAAGTAAATTAGAATTGACTGTTAATTTCTATCATCATTCAGATTCAAAGGAAATTACCACACCATCTGAGCATGAGCATCACTGAAGCACTTTAGAAAATTTGATATTGATTTGATATTATTTCTGAAAGGACACAAGAAAATACCAAAGATGCCGTTCCACTGACAGGAGAAAGAACTCATTCAGTGTGACCCGGAGAAACCTGGACAAGAATATCTGGTCCTGCTGATCTAAGGTCATATTTTAAGATTCAAAAAGAAACAGGGGGAAAAAAAAAAAAAAGGTTTCAAGCTATCAGTTGCTTTTTGACTTGAAGCTCAGAGTGTTTGTTCATTTAACACGGGTAGGGAAACTCCTCCTGCTGTAGTATATTAACCCTAGTTTTGACCTCTAATCGATGTCTTTTCAATGTATAGGATTTTCATAATAAAGATAATGTGAGAGCATATTTGTGTGAAAGCGTATCTACCACCAGCCATAAATTCGAGCCTTGCGTTTTTCTTTGTAACATGTCAATATTTGTGACACTAACTAAACATATTTTATTCATTTGACAAGGACTGTTACATTATATTGAAAACTTTTGTTTCAATGTCACCACCTCCCCGTTTTGACTGATGGCGAGTTAGTTTTGTTAAAACGCAAGGGGTGATAGCGTATGCTCCAGTGAACTTTCCCTCCTCTCAGCACCAGAGACAAAAACCTGCAGCTCTGCTCTGTGCTGGCAGCCATCTGGCCAGCTTTCTCTCAATGCCTGCCCCACACCACACTGCAGGCAAAATTTCAGGGCTCTAGAGCTCTGTGGAGCTATTCATGACATACCAATTTCACATTTTCTGCTTGTACGCTTGCAACAATAAATGCTAATAAGGACTATGAATGACATTTTTAAAGACAATAAAAAGGTCTCCAAATCCCTTGCATATGGAGACACTATTTTCTAAACTTCACCTTCTGTTAGGGAGCCATTACACTCTAAAGGAAAAAAATAACCTAAGGAGAACAATGAGATGATCAAAGCATAACCCAGTCCTTATGAATTCCAAAGAAAACAATGTTTGCAAAGCTAGCCTAATGACAGACAGATTTTATGCCAATGTGCAGCAGTAAC